>QNTS01001850.1:35083-59511 GCA_003317085.1 Hucho hucho | reverse complement strand
TCGTTTAGGACCTTGAGCGTGGCTGAGGTGCACCCATGACCAGCTCTGAAACCAGATTGCATAGCGGAGAAGGTACGGTGGGATTCGAAATGGTCGGTAATCTGTTTGTTAACTTGGCTTTCAAAGACCTTAGAAAGGCAGGGTAGGATAGATATAGGTCTGTAGCAGTTTGGGTCAAGAGTGTCTCCCCCTTTGAAGAGGGGGATGACCGCAGCTGCTTTCCAGTCTTTGGGAATCTCAGACGACACGAAAGAGAGGTTGAACAGGCTAGTAATAGGGGTTGCAACAATTTCGGCAGATCATTTTAGAAAGAAAGGGTCCAGATTGTCTAGCCCGGCTGATTTGTAGGGGTCCAGATTTTGCAGCTCAATCAGAACATCAGCTAACTGGATTTGGGAGAAGGAGAAATGGGGGAGGCTTTGGCGAGTTACTGAGGGGGGTGCAGGGCTTTTGACCGGGGTAGGGGTAGCCAGGTGGAAAGCAAGGCCAGCCGTAGAAAAATGCTTATTGAAATTCTCAATTATTGTGGGTTTATCGGTGGTGACAGCGTTTCGTATCCTCAGTGCAGTGGGCAGCTGGGAGGAGGTGCTCTTATTCTCCATAGACTTTACAGTGTCCCAGAACTTTTTTGAGTTTGTGTTACAGGAAGCAAATTTCTGCTTGAAAAAGCTAGTCTTGGCTTTTCTAACTGCCAGTGTATATTGGTTCCTGACTTCCCTGAAAAGTTGCATATCACGGGGGCTGTTCGATGCTAATGCAGAACGCCACAGGATGTTTTTGTGCTGGTCAAGGGCAGTCAGGTCTGGAGAGAACCAAGGGCTATATCTGTTCCTGGTTCTAAATTTATTGAATAGGGCATGCTTATTTAAGATGGTGAGGAAGGCACTTTTAAAGAATAACCAGGCATCCTCTACTGACGGGATGAGGTCAATATCCTTCCAGGATACCCGGGCCAGGTCGATTAGAAAGGCCTGCTCGCTGAAGTGTTTTAGGGAACATTTAACAGTAATGAGGGGAGATCGTTTGACCGCAAACCCATTACGGATGCAGGTAATGAGGCAGTGATCGCTGAGATCTTGGTTGAAAACAGGAGAGGTGTATTTGGAGGGCAAATTGGTTAGGATGACATCTATGAGGGTGCCCGTGTTTACGGCTTTGGGGTTGTACCTAGTAGGTTCAATTATGATTTGTGTGAGGTTTAGGGCATCAAGCTTAGATTGTAGGATGGCCGGGGTGTTAAGCATGTCCCAGTTTAGGTCACCTAGCAGCACAAACTCTGAAGATAAATGGGGGGCAATCAGTTCACATATGGTGTCCATAGCACAGCTGGGGGCAGAGGGTGGTCTATAGCAAGCGGCAACATTGAGTGACTTGTTTCTAGAGAGGTGGATTTTTAAAAGTAAAAGTTCAAATTGTTTGGGTACAGACTTGGATAGTAAGACAGAACTCTGCAGGCTATCTCTGCAGTAGATAGCAACACCGCCCCCTTTGGCCGTTCTAACTTGTCTGAAAATGTTGTAGTTAGGGATGGAAATTTCAGCGTTATTGGTGGTCTTCCTGAGCCAGGATTCAGACACGGCTAGGACATCCGGGTTGGCAGAGTGTGCTAGGCCAGTGAATAAAACAAACTTAGGGAGGAGGCTTCTAATGTTAACATGCATGAAACCAAGGCTTTTACGGTTGCAGAAATCAACAAATGACAGCGCCTGGGGAATAGGAGTGGAGCTAGGCACTGCAGGGCCTGGATTAACCTCTATATCACCAGAGGAACAGAGGAGGA
The DNA here is from genome assembly GCA_003317085.1 of Hucho hucho. Lineage (NCBI taxonomy): Eukaryota > Metazoa > Chordata > Actinopteri > Salmoniformes > Salmonidae > Hucho > Hucho hucho. The sequence goes on along the minus strand of QNTS01001850.1, from coordinate 57,731 downwards.
GTAGGATAAGGGTATGGCTAAAGGCTAAAATGACTGGTCGTCTAGGACGTTCTGAACAGAGAGTAAAAATAACAGGTTTCAGGGGGCGATAAAATAGATTAAAGGCATAATTTACAGACAAAGGTATGGTAGGACGTAAATACAGTGGAGGTAAACCTAGGCATTGAGTGGTTATGAAAGAGATATTGTCTCTAGAAACATTTAAACCAGGTGATGTCATCGCATGTGTGGTTGGTGGAACTGAAGGGTTGGATAAGGTATATTGAGCAGGGCTAGAGGCTCTACAGTTAAATAAGACAATAAACACTAACCAGAACAGCAATGGACAAGGCATATTGACATTGAGGAGAGGCATGCTTAGCCAAGTGATCATAAGTGTTCAGTTAGTAGTGAGGCTGGTTGGGGACACGGCGATTCAGACAGCTAGCAGGCCGGCTAACAAAGACGGAGGAAGTCTGTTTATAGCCTCCTCGTACGTTTCCGTCGGTAGACCAGTCGTGATGGGTTAGTGGGGTTCCGTGTGGTGAAGGGGACCAGGCCAATTGGCAAAATAGGTAATAGTGGCCCAAGAAATTGTCCGATGGACCTGATTAGCTAGCAGCCGATATGCTCTAGACAGCTAACATTAGCAGGCCGCAGTTAGCTGATGGGCGTTCAGGTGACGTCGCGACGGAGGGCCGGTTGGATAACCCCCACCGGCAGATAACGTCAGTGGTCCAGTCGTGAAGGCCCGGTGAGGCTCCGCACCGGCAGTAAAAAACGGGTGCGGATAGGTGTTGTAGCCCAGGAGTGGCTGATGGGATTCTTCAGCCAGCCGGGAGATGGGCCAAGCGCAGGCTAGCTTCAGGCTAATTGGTGCATTGCTCCGGGACCGACGTTAGCCAATAGTCACACTGATAGCAGCTAGCTAGCTGCAAGATCCAGGTGAAAATATCCAGAGCTTGCGGTAGGAATCCGGGGATATGGAGAGAAAATAGGTCCGGAATGCTCTGGTTTGAGTCGCGTTATACGAACAGCGGGAGCTTTTCCGAGCTAAAGGTTAGCTGCTGCTGTCTATTAGCAATGGTTAGCTAAATACTAACGTTAGCTAGTAGCTAGCTTCTGTTAAGGAATTCCGGAGTTGAGGTGGATAATACTTGACGAAAAAAAACAGATCCGTACCACATTTGGTGAGGTGGGTTGCAGGAAAGTGTTTTGAAGTTAAGTTTTAGAGAAAATATATAAAATTATATGCAAAGAAAAGATATATACACTGGACACGACAGGACGAGGACAAAAGACGTCTGACTGCTACGCCATCTTGGATTTTTTTATAACAGATTTCTTATACATTTGTACATGAACTTGTATTGAATATTATTTAAAGTGATTTTTAAGGTTTTCTTAATATTCATAATTCAACACGACGCCTGAATGTATCAAATTTCCTTGGTGACAGCTGAAAACATTTATTTATCATGAAAAATAAGATATTTCCACCCAACCTTTTTGTGAGATTATGATAACAACCGTATGATTTCCATATCTAAACAAATAAATGTATGTAAATTATACATAATATACTAATTTACCTCAAAAATATGGGTTGTGATGGAAATGACAAGGTGCGGTGGAAATGACATCTATGTAAAAAAAAAAAACGTATGAAACAAAGTGAACTGCCTGGATTTCACTGGTCTATTTACACAGGTACAGTTGAAGTTGGAGGTTTACATACACCTTAGCCAAATACATTTAAACTCAGTTTTTCACAATTCCTGACATTTAATCAGAGTACAAATTCCCTGTCTTAGGTCAGTTAGGAACACCACTTTATTTTAAGAAGGTGAAATGTCAGAAAATATATATATATATTTTTTAAATATATATATTTCACTTTTATTTAACCAGGTAGGCTACTTGAGAACTGCGACCTGGCCAAGATAAAGCACAGCAGTTCGACACATACAACAACAAAAAGTTACAAATGGAATAAACAAACATACAGGCAATAATACAGTAGATAAAATAAAAAAATAAGTCTATATACAGTGAATGCAAATGAGGTAAGATGAGGGAGGTAGGGCACTAAATAGGCCATGGTGGCGAGGTAATTACAATATAGCAATTAAACACTGGAATGGTAGATGTGCAGAAGTTGAATGTGATACTGGGGTGCAAAGGAGCAAGATAAATAAATAAATAAATACAGCATGGGGATGAGGTAGTAGGATAGGCTGTTTACAGATGGGCTATGAGCAGGTGCAGAGATCTGTGAGCTGCACTGACAGCTGGTGAGGGAAATATGAGACTTCAGCTTCAGTGATTTTTGTAGTTTGTTCCAGTCATTGGCAGCAGAGAACTGGAAGGAAAGGCGGCCAAAGGTGGAATTGGCTTTGGGGGTGACCAGTGAGATATACCTGCTGGAGCGCATGCTACAGGTGGGTGTTGCTATGGTGACCAGTGAGCTGAGATAAGGCGGGGCTTTACCTAGCAAAGACTTGTAGATGACCTGGAGCCAGTGGGTTTGGCGACGAGTATGAAGCAAGGGCCAGCCAACGAGAGCGTACAGGTCGCAGTGGTGGGTAGTATATGGGGCTTTGGTGACAAAACGAATGGCACTGTGATAGACTGCATCCAATTTGTTGAGTAGAGTATTGGAGGCTATTTTGTATGTGACATCGCCGAAGTCGAGGATCGGTAGGATGGTCAGTTTTACGAGGGTATGTTTGGCAGCATGCGTGAATGATGCTTTGTTGCGAAATAGGAAGCCGATACTAGATTTAATTTTGTATTGGAGATGCTTAATGTGAGTCTGGAAGGAGAGTTTACAGTCTAACCAGACACCTAGGTATTTGTAGTTGTCCACATATTCTAAGTCAGAACCGTCCAGAGTAGTGATGCTGGACGGGCCGTCAGATGCGGGCAGTGATACTAGAGAGAATTATTTATTTCAGCTTTTATTTCTTTCATCACATTCGCTGTTTTTCAGAAGTTTACATACACTCAATTAGTACTTGGTACAAATGCCTTTAAATTGTTTAACTTGGGTCAAACATTTCGGGTAGCCTTCCGCAAGCTTCCCACAATAAGTTGGGTGAATTTTGGCCCATTCCTCCTGACAGAGCTGGTGTAACTGAGTCAGGTTTGTAGGCCTTGTTTTCACATGCTTTTTCAGCACTCCCCACAAATCTTATATAGGATTGAGGTCAGGGCTTTATGATGGCACCTCCAATACCTTGACTTTGTTGTCCTTAAGCCATTTAGCCACAACTTTGGAAGTGTGCTTGGGGTCATTGTCCATTTGGAAGACCCATTTGCGACCAAGCTTTAACTTCCTGACTGATGTCTTGAGATGTTGCTTCAAAATTTCCACACATTTTTCCATCCTCATGATGCCATCTATTTTGTGAAGCGCACAAAGCGACTGGAAACATGAATGAATACCAACAGTGTAGCTATTCCCTCCGCAAGGCAATCAAACAAGCAAAGCGTCAGTATAGAGACAAAGTAGAGTCACAATTCAATGGCTCAAACACGAGACGTATGTGGCAGGATCTACAATCAATCACGGATTACAAAAAAAAAACCAGCTCCGTCGCGGATATCGATGTCCTGCTCCCAGGCCCACTACCAAAGCCTGTGGGCTCTCCTTCTCTGTGGCCAACATGAGTAAAACATTTAAATGTGTTAACCCTCGCAAGAATGCCGGCCTAGACGGCATCCCGAGCCGCGTCCTCAGAGCATGCGCAGACGAGCTGGCTGGTGTGTTTACGGCCATATTCAATCTCTCCCTATCCCAGTCTGCTGTCCTCACATGCTTCAAGATGGCCACCTTTGTTCCTGTACCCAAGAAGGCAAAGGTAACTGAACACGATGATTATCGCCCCGTAGCACTCACTTCTGTCATCATGAAGTGCTTTGAGAGACTAGTCAAGAATCATATCATCTCCACCCTACCTGATACCCTAGACCCACTCCATTCATTGACTACAGCTCAGCATTTAACACCATAGTACCCTTCAAACTCGTCATTAAGCTCGAGACCCTGGGTCTCGACCCCGCCCTGTGCAACTGGGTCCTGGACTTTCTGACGGGCCGCCCCCATGTGGTGAAGGTAGGAAACAACATCTTCACCCCGCTGATCCTCAACACTGGGACCCCACAAAGGTGCGTTCTCAACCCTCTCCTGTACTCCCTGTTCACCCATGACTGTGTGGCCATGCACACTTCCAACTCAATCATCAAGTTTGCAGACGACACTACAGTGGTAGGCTTGATTACCAACAAAGACCGGATGGCCTACAGGGAGGAGGTGAGGGCCCGCAGAGTGTGGTGTCAGGGAAATATCCTCTCACTCAACGTCCACAAAACAAAGGAGATGATCGTGGACTTCAGGAAACAGCAGAGGGAGCACCCCCCATCCATATCGACGGTACAGTGGAGAAGGTGGAAAGTTTTAAGTTCCTCGGCATACACATCACGGACAAACTGTAATGGTCCACCCACACAGACAGCGTGGTGAAGAAGGCGCAACAGCGCCTCTTCAACCTCAGGAGGCTGAAGAAATTTGGCTTGTCACCAAAAACACTCACAAACTTTTACAGATGCACAATCGAGAGCATCCTGTCGGGCTGTATCACCACCTGGTACGGCAACTGCACCGCCCTCAACTGCAAGGCTCTCCAGAGGGTAGTGAGGTCTGCACAACGCATCACCGGGGGCAAACTACCTGCCCTCCAGGACACCTACAGCACCTGATGTCACAGGAAGTCCAAAAAGATCATCAAGGACAACAACCACCCGAGCCACTGCCTGTTCACCCCGCTATCATCCAGAAGGTGAGGTCAGTACAGGTGCATCAAAGCTGGGATCAAGAGACTGAAAAACAGCTTCTATCTCAAGGCCGTTCAGACTGTTAAATAGCCATCACTAACATAGAGTGGCTGCTGCCAACATACAGACAGAAATCTCTGGCCACTTTAATAAATGGACTTAATAAAGGTATCACTAGTCACTTTAAATAACGCCACGTTAATAATGTTTACATATTCTACATTACTCATCTAATATGTATATACTGTATTCTATACCATCTATTTTATCTTGCCTATGCTGCACGGCCATCGCTCATCCATATATTTATATGTACATATTTTATTAATTCCTTACATTTGTGTGTATAAGGTAGTTGTTGTGAATTTGTTAGATTACTTGTTAGATATTACAGCATTGTCGGAACTAGAAGCACAAGCATTTCGCTACACCCGCATTAACATCTGTGTATGTGACCGATACAATTTGATTTGATTTGAAAGTTTCTATGTTATTATATTGGAATGATTTACCGCATAGCAGTTAGTTATGTTATATTTCATTGTTGTGGTTATTGTGAGCCCGTCAGTCAATGTGACTCCAACTTGTTACAATAGGCCCGGGATTCAATCTCAGGCAGCCGCTATAGTGCAGCGCATTGAATTGACTTTAAAGGTAATTTACAGTGAATGCGATCTCAGGAAACGTCAGGGAAAATGCTTTAAAAAGGCACATTGTCAGCTGCTCGTCTCGCTGCGTTATAATGCCCCTCGAAATGAATCCATGCCTAGTGTTGGTCATTAGTGATGTTACTTTTGGAGCACATGGTGGGAATCAATGCAGAAGTTGTACTTCTTTACTTTTTTTGTCATTTATGGAATTATTTTACCACCAACAACTGTGTATTTAGGCATATGAAGGTGCCCAATGATCACCAAGACAATTTATAATCCATAAGCAAATTGGAGTTGCTATGATGCCCCAATGTTAGTGGAAATTTTGTATCACCGTAATAACAGCATATTCAACAACACAAGTTATTGGTGCCCAAGCTGAAAGTTGAAAACAATAGCGAAAATGCCACCCAAGCATAGTCCCCTTGGAAACTACACTGAACAAAAATATAAACACAGCATAAGAACAATTTTAAAGATTTTACTGATTTACAGTTCATAGAAGGAAATCAGTCAATTTAATTAAATTCATTAGGTGGGCCCTAATCTATGGATTTCACATGACTGGGAATACAGATATGCATCTGTTGGTCATAGATACCTTTAAAAAAAAGTAGGGGCATGTATAAAAAACACTGTCAGTATCTGGTGTGACCACCATTTGCCTCACGTAGCGCAACACATCTCCTTCACATAGAGTTGATCAGGCTGTTGATTGTGGCCTGTGGAATGTTGTCCCACTCCTCTTCAATGACTGTACAAAGATGCTGGATATTGGCGGGAACTGGAAAATGCTGTCGTACACGTCGATCCAGAGCATCCCAAACATGCTCAATGCGTGACATGTCTGGTGAGTATGCAGGCCATTTTTTCAGCTTCCAGGAATGAATTTTGTACAGTTGTGGATGAATGGCACGACAATGGGCCTCAGGATCTCGTCATGGTATCTCTGTGCATTTAAATTTCCATTGATAAAATGCAATTGTGTTCATTGTCCGTAGCTTATGCCTGCGCATACCATAAGCCCACCGACACCATGGGGCACCATGTTCACAACGCTGACATCAGCAAACTGCTCACCCACACAACGCCATAAATGCTGTCTGCCATCTGCCCGGTACTGTTGAAACGATGATTCATCCGTGAAGAGCACACTTCTCCAGCGTGCCAGTGGCCATCGAAGGTGAGAATTTGCCCACTGAAGTCGGTTACAACGCTGAACTGCAGTCAGGTCAAGACCCTGATGAGGACGACAAGAACAAAGATGAGCTTCCCTGAGACGGTTTCTGACAGTTGGTGCAGAAAAACTTTGGTTCTGCAAACCCACAGTTTCATCAGTTGTCCGGGTGGCTGGTCTCAGACGATTACGCAGGTGAAGAAGCCGGATATCAAGGTCCTGGACTGGTGTGGTTACACATGGTCTGCGGTTGTGAGTTTGGTTGGCCATACAGCCAAATTCTCTAAAACGACATTGGAGGCGTCATAAGAAATTAACATTCAGTTCTATGGCAACAGCTAAGGTGGACATTCCTGCAGTCGGCATGCCAATTGCATGCTCCCTCTAAACTGGACATCTGTGGCTTTACGTTGTGTGACAATACTGCACATTTTAGAGTGGCCTTTTATCGTCCCCTGAGCAAGATGCACCTCTGTAATGATTATACTGTTTAATCAGCTTCTTGATATGCCACACCTGTCAGGTGGATGGATTATCTTGGCATAGGAGAAATGCTCACTAACAGGGATGTAAACAAATTTGTGCACAACATTTGAGAGAAATTGTGCGCATGGAACCTTTCTGGGATCTTTTATTTTCAGCTCATGAAACATGGGACCAACACTTTACATGTTGCATTTATATTTTTGCACAGTGTATGTCCCCATCAGTAGAACAATAGCTGGGAAAAAGACAGTCAGGACCACAGAGTCTGCAGTGACTGAACCACAGGTGAGTGATGTCGTGTCTATTGATGGATTTCCTGATTATATGTTGTGATTCGTTGTGATTCGCCAATGTAGAGCAAATCAGCCCTGTAGAGCAAATCAAGCCTCCATTTCAACCATCAAGACCCTCTGTGTTGATAGTCTGGATCGCCTGCTTAGTGGTTGCTTAAAGGTCTGATATCACAGGAAAATGATTTGAATTTCAAAATTGGGGTGTTTAAGGTACTGTGTACTACACTGTCTGTTTGACTTATAGAGAAGGATGTTGAAGTTGCAGTTATGTCGTGAGGAGAACACACTGTAGTCATTTATCCTTTGGTTGGAGTGGGCAATGTATACTCTAGGTGGAGCTATTTAACAAATCATAACACCACTTGTGGAATCTCAGGGGTTGACATCGGCATGCGCTCCCTCTCCCTCTCTCTTTCTTTCTTTCTCTCTCTCTATCTCTCTCCCTCTCTCTCTCTCTCTCTCTCTCTCTCCCTCTCCCTCTTTCTCTCACTCTGTGTGTGTGCGCGTGCGTGTGTCCGGGGGAGAAGAGATATGCTTGTGTGTACAGCTCTTGTTCTTACTAAACAACATTGCCACTGAGAAAATCTCTACAATGGTTTTTGTGCATTCTCTTTTGGAAAAATAGAAACTCTAAATTTAAACCACATTGTGTGTGTGCTCACATGCTTGAATTGCATCATAGAAAAGTGTGACATCTTAGGATATTAGTGTAAGAGATAGAAGTTGCTCCAAGTTATTCCGAGTGTTAGAAAGGCATTTTTTTCTCCAATTTTGGGTGAGAAGGAGGTGCGAAGGAGGTATTGTGGAATTATTTACGATAGTCTTTGAAGAGGTAGGGTTTCAGATCAAATCAAATCAAATTGTATTGGTCACATACACATGGTTAGCAGATGTTAATGTGAGTGTAGCGAAATGCTTGTGCTTCTAGTTCCGACAGTGCAGTAATATCTAACAAGTAATCTAACAAATTCACAATGACTACCTCATACACACAAATGTAAAGGGATGAATAAGTACATAAGTACAATATGTACAGTCGTGGCCAAAAGTTTGAGAATGACACAAATATTAATTTTCACAAAGTCTGCTGCCTCAGTTTGTATGATGGCAATTTGCATATACTCCAGAATGTCATGAAGAGTGATCAGATGAATTTCAATTAATTGCAAAATCCCTCTTTGCCATGCAAATGAACTGAATCCCCCAAAAACATTTCCACTGCATTTCAGCCCTGCCACAAAAGGACCAGCTGACATCATGTCAGTGATTCTCTCGTTAACTTCTTAGGGAGTGGCAGCAGAGGTGACGGTTTAGGAGAGTCTGGCGTGCCCAAAGTAAAAAGCCTGCCACTCAGGCCCAGAAAATAAGATATGCACATAACTAGTACTATTGGATAGGAAACACTCTGAAGTTTCTAAAACCGTTAAGATAATGTCTGTGAGTATAACTGAACTGATATAGCAGGCAAAAACCAGAGGAAAATCCATCCGGATTTGCAGTTTTTTTTGTAGATGACCTTTTTCTCCAAGCTGCCTATTGCATACAATGTTATGTAGGACTGAGACTGCAGTACCTATGGCTTCCACTAGATGTCAACAATCTTTATACAGAGTCTGGAAGGTCTAGCAGTAAGCAGAACAGATAGGAAGAGGATGTAGTGAAGGGACCACTTCTGTTTACAACGTTTGACGGGCGCGAGATTGTGAGCGTGCACCACTTTATTTTCCTTTCCTATTGTTCACGTTATCGTCCGGTTGAAATATTACAGTAAATATACATAAAAGGATACATAAGGATACATAAAAAATGATGTTTGATTTGTTTGTAGAAAGTTTATAGGTATATTTGAACGTGTTCTCTTCACGGTTCAATGGGCGACTCAACGGTGGATTTTCTGATCATAACGCACCAACCAAATTGAGATTTATGGATATAATAAATGACTTTTTGATTGTTTTCTTGGTAACCTACAGAAACAACCTGTGAACCCTTCGGGAGTCGTCTTCAAGAAGCTTTCCATTCACTATAAAAAATCGAGAATATACCCAAAACACACTGGGCGCGACCTATACTTAAATACGATTACACCTTTTATACACCCCACGATAGGAGTTTGTTAGTTTACAACACGAAAGCGGCATTTCGGAAAAACTTTAATGACAATGCTGTGATATTGCCAAGAAGCAGAGCTTTTGATGACTATGCAACACTTGTATATTGATGAATGTTTAATAATTCAACTTTTGGATTTTGAATTTGGCGCCTTACATTTCACTGGGTAGTGTTCGGGAGTGGCCCGCTAGCGCGCCGCAACTCCCTAGTAGTTAACACAGGTGTGAGTGTCGACGAGGACAAGGCTGGAGATCACTCTGTCATGCTGATTGAGTTCAAATAACAGACTGGAAGCTTCAAAAGGAGGGTGGTGCTTGGAATCATTGTTCTTTCTCTGTCAACCGTGGTTACCTGCAAGGAAACACGTGCCGTCATCATTGCTTTGCACAAAAAGGGCTTCACAGGCAAGGATATTGCTGCCAGTAAGATTGCACCTAAATCAACCATTTATCGGATCATCAAGAACTTCAAGGAGAGCGGTTCAATTGTTGTGAAGAAGGCTTCAGGGCGCCCAAGAATGTCCAGCAAGAGCCAGGACCGTCTCCTAAAGTTGATTCAGCTGCGGGACCGGGGCACCACCAGTACAGAGCTTGCTCAGGAATGGCAGCAGGCAGGTGTGAGTGCATCTGCACGCACAGTGAGGCGAAGACTTTTGGAGAATAGCCTGGTGTCAAGAAGGGCAACAAAGAAGCCACTTCTCTCCAGGACAAACATCAGGGACAGACTGATATTCTACAAAAGGTACAAGGATTGGATTGCTGAGGACTGTGGTAAAGTCATTTTCTCTGATGAATCCCCTTTCCGATTGTTTGGGGCATCCGGAAAAAAAGCTTGTCAGGAGAAGACAAGGTGAGCGCTACCATCAGTCCTGTGCCATGCCAACAGTAAAGCATCCTGAGACCATTCATGTGTAGGGTTGCTTCTCAGCCAAGGGAGTGGGCTCACTCACAATTTTGCCTAAGAACACAGCCATGAATAAAGAATGGTACCAACACATCCTCCGAGAGCAACCTCTCCCAACCAGGAACAGTTTGGTAATGAACAATGCCTTTCCCAGCTTGATGGAGCACCTTGCCATAAGGCAAAAGTTATAACTAAGTGGCTCGGGGAACAAAACATGATATTTTGGGTCCATGGCCAGGAAACTCCCCAGGCCTTAATCCCACTGAGAACTTGTGGTCAATCCTCAAGAGGCAGGTGAGCAAACAAAAACCCACAAATTCTGACAAACTCCAAGCATTGATTATGCAAGACTGGGCTGCCATCAGTCAGGATGTGGCCCAGAAGTTAATTGACAACATGCCAGGGCGAATTGCAGAGGTTTTGAAAATAAGGGTCAACACTGCAAATATTGACTCTTTGCATCAACTTAATTTAATTGTCAATAAAAGCCTTTGACACTCATGAAATGCTTGTATTTATACTTCAGTGTTCCATAGTAAGATCTGACAAAAATATCTAAAGACACTGAGCTGCAAACTTTGTGGAAATTAATATTTGTGTCATTCTCAAAACTTTTGGCCACGACTGTACATATAAATATATGGATGAGCGATGGCCGTGCGGCATAGGCAAGATGCAGTAGATGGTATAGAGTACAGTATATACAAATGAGATGAGTAATGTAGGGTATGTAAACATTATATAAAGTGGCATTGTTTAAAGTGACTAGTGATACATGTATTACATCCAATTTTTTATTCATTATTAAAGTGGTTATAGATTTGAGTCAGTGTGTTGGCAGCAGCCTCTCTATGTTAGTGATGGCTGTTTAACAGTCTGATGGTCTTGAGATAGAAGCTGTTTTTCAGTCTCTCGGTCCCAGCTTTGATGCACCTGTACTGACCTCGCCTTCTGGATGATAGCGGGGTGAACAGGCAGTGGCTCGGGTGGTTGTTGTCCTTGATGATCTTTTTGGCCTTCCTGTGACATCGGGGGGTGTAGGTGTCCTGGAGGGCAGGTATTTTTCCCCCGGTCATGCGTTGTGCAGACCTCACTACTCTCTGGAGAGCCTTGCAGTTGAGGGCGGAGCAGTTGCCATACCAGGCGGTGATACAGCCCGACAGGATGCTCTCGATTGTGCATCGGTAAGCAAATTGGAGTGGGTCTAGGGTATCAGGTAGGGTGGAGGTGATATGATCCTTGACTAGTCTCTCAAAGCACTTCATGATAACAGAAGTGAGTGCTACGAGGAGATAGTCATTTAGTTCAGTTTCCTTAGCGTTCTTGGGGACAGGAACAATGGTGACCATCTTGAAGCATGTGGGGACAGCAGACTGGGATAGGGAGAGATTAAATATGTCCAGAAACACACCAGGCAGCTGGTCTGCGCATGCTCTGAGGAAGCGGCTAGGGATGCCGTCTGGGCATCCCTAGCCGTTATTGTCTGAGGCTACCCGGAACATATCCCAGTCCACTTGATCGAAGCAATCTTGAAGCGTGGAATCCGATTGGTCAGACCAGCGTTGGATAGACCTGAGCACGGACGTTTCCTGTTTTAGTTTCTGTCTATAGGCTGGGAGCAACAAAATTGAGTCATGGTCACATTTTCCTTTTCTAACGTGTTTTTTTCTAAGATACCACGAAGAACTGTATAAGTGTTGCTCTCCACTTTCTGGAGGACTCAGTTTTGAATGAAATCAGTGGAATGCCCGGAGGCAGAGTATAATAGCTACAGAGATGGAGAAAATTCTGTTGTTTGATTCCAAATATGCTGAGAGAGTCGAAAAGTAAACAAATTGAAGGCTGTTGTATAAAACATCTGTCTCCAGATTACATCTTCAAACTAAGTGCAACAATGGCATCCATTACAGAGAGGGAGAAGCTTTCATCCATGTATGCGGGTAAGAGAGTCTAGCTAGCTACATTTTCAGATATGATTAGTTTTTAATTTAGTCAGAAAGTTGTTTTCATTGCAAGCTAAAGCGTACCGTTAGCTAGCTAGCTAATGTTAGCGCTAGCTAACATTACATGTATGATCTGTGTAGTAATATTATTCATATCTCAGAGTCATTTTAATTGATAGATATAGCCTAATGTTAGCTAGCCAGCTAACATTGAACCTAGTTGGTTAGTTTTAGCTACCAGCAGATTCATGCAGGGTAGTAATGTTACGAGTTGGGATTTTGGTTCATTGTTTAGCTAGCTAGCTAGCTATGTCTAAACAAAAGACTCCACTATGTAAGTAACGCTTTTACTGTACCGTTTACACGTTTACATGACCTGCACCAAAGTCAAATTAGGATATAACGTTAGGCCAACAAGACATGGTCCAAGTTTTAAAATTCTCCGGTAGAATGCCCTGCTTTTTCCGTCACACTCACAACCGTAAGCTTTTTTCTGTAATTAGCTTACCATTAACTTGTAAATAATCATCTTGTTGTGAGTTTATTTTCCTGTAATAATGAATACAAATTAGCTAAAGTTAAGACGTTGTCAGCTATATGATATAGTCATTATTTGAACTGGCTAGCCAGCTGACTTAACGTTAGCTAGCTAGCTAACAAGCTGTAAAATAACCAAAACATTGTTTCGAAAGTTGCTTTTAATTGCCTGGTTTGCTATATTTACATATGCGAAATTAATTTTTATTTTATTATTGATTTTAAAATACACTAGTTATGCTATTTGGACCATCAGGCTGCTGATGTCATGCAGCATGTTGTTTTTGTGTTCATACTTTTTCATAACGACAATAACGACAAGTTTGATATTGGACGACAATAGAATGTTCATGATGACAACTGTCTACAGGCATGACGATAGACATAGTTTAATCCTGCCTTTAGTCTTGAAATCTTTGGTTGTTTAGTACACTACCGTACTCACTCTGTTTAGCACATGTGAATCCTTAAAGAGATGGGTGGGGCTAAGGCTTAAGAGGGTGTGAATGATGCTTAATGGGTGTAGACAAAGAGGAGCTCTTACAGGCCTGGGCAACTCCAGTCCTCGAGGTGACTGGTGTCACACTTTTGCCCCAGCCCGAGCTAACAAGTATTTCGCTACACTCTCAATAACATCTGCTAACCATGTGCATGTGATGAATAAAATTGTATTTTATTTGAACACACCTGACTTCAATAATCAACTAATCATGATCTTCAGTTAAAAATGCAATTAGTTTAAATCAGGTGTGTTTGCTAGGGATGGGGGGAAAGTCTGACACCAATCAGGCCCCCGAGGACTGGAATTGCCCAGGCCTGCATCTAGTAGGTGTACCAAAACAATCAGGGGCCATTTTCTGAAAAGTTTATCAACTTTCAACGAGAATTACTTTCCCATTGTTCCTCAACTGTAGTGTATGATATACCATTTTCTAGCACTGAGTCCATAATTTTATTCAGTGTAAAAAAACACCATTTCATTTTGCTACATAAGACCGAATGGAGCCGGTCGGTCACATTTTAAATGTTTTAATTTAACCTTTATTTAACTAGGGAAGTCATTTAGCAGATGCTTTTATCCAGAGCGAATTATTCTTAAGATAACTAGGTGAGATTCAAGCGTTTGAAGATGAGATGGAAAATTGAATCAGGTGTGCTAGCTCTGGAATAGATCAATTAAACATTGTTCGATTCTCGCTTGAATTCTACTTCTTCATGTTACCATACTAGAACTTACTGATTACTTGACACTCTGGAGCCAATTTTATTGTTAATAGGAGGGTAGAAATACTTGTGCTGGTGGAAACATGACTTTGTCTTTGCAGCTGTTTGACCCATTGGGTGAATAAACTTGGTTTGAACTTTACTAGTCGTTCGTGAGTTTTACTCTATTTATTTAGAACCTAACAACATTATCGTCACATCTCATTCAGATTTAGCTAGTAACAATCAGTGGTGTAAAGAACTTAAGTAAAAATACTTTAAAGAACTACTTAAGTTGTTTTTGGGGGGTATCTGTACTTTACTTTACTATTTATACTTTTACCTTTACTTCACTACATAATGTCCTTTTTACTCCATGCATTTTCCCTGACACCCAAAAGTATGCTTAGCAGGACAGGAAAATGGTCCAATTCACAAACTTATAAAGAGAACATTCCTGGTCATCCCTACTGCCTCTAATCTGGCGGACTCACTAATCACAAATGCTTAATTTGTAAATTATGTCTGCGTGTTGGAGTGTGCCCTGGCTATCCGTAAATACAAAAAAACCAAGAAAATTGTGCCTTCTGGTTTGCTTAATATAAGGAATTTGAAGTACTTTTACGTTTGAAACTTGAGTATATATTAGCAATTACGTTTCCTTTTTTACAAGTAGTATTTTACTGGGTGATTTTCACTTTTACTTAAGTAATTTTCTACACTGAACAAAATATAAACACCACATGTAAAGTGTTGGTCCCATGTTTCGTGAGCTGAAATAAAAAATCCCAGAAATGTTCCATACGCACAAAAAGCTTATTTCTCTAAAATGTTGTGCAAAAATGTGTATACATCCCTGTTAGTGAGCATTTCTCCTTTGCCAAGATAATCCATCCACCTGACAGGTGTGGTATATCAAGAAGCTGATTAAACAGCATGATCATTACAAGTTTTGAGGGAGTGTGCATTTGGCATGCTGACTGCAGGAATGTCCACCATAAGCTGCATCCAACGTCATTTTAGAGAATTTGCCAGTATGTCCAACCGGCCTCACAACCATGTGTAACCACGCCAGCCCAGGACCTCCACATCTGGCTTCCTCACCTGTGGGATCGTCTGGGGGGGGGAGTATTTCTGTCTGTAATAAAACCCTTTTGTGGGGATAAACTGTTTCTGATTGTCTGTGCCTGGTTCCCCATGGCTGCATCCCTGCCCAGTCATGTTAAATCCATAGATTAGGGCATAATTCATTTATTTCAATTGACTGATTTTCTTATATGAACTGTAACACAGTAAAATCTTTGAAATTGTTGCATGTTGCGTTTATATTTTTGTTCTGGTGCACTTCACAAAATAGATGGCATCATGAGGGAGGAAAATTATGTGGCTATATTGAAGCAACATTTCAAGACATCAGTCACGAAGTTAAAGCTTGGTCGCAAATGGATCTTCCAAATGGACAATGACACCAAGCTTACTTCCAAAGTTGTGGCAAAATCACAAAGCCCTGACCTCAATCCTATAGAAAATTTGTGGGCAGAACTGAAAAAGAGTGTGAAAGCAAGGAGGCCTACAAACCTGACTCAGTTACACCAGCTCTGTCAGGAGGAGTGGGCCAAAGTTCACCCAACTTACTGTGGGAAGCTTGTGGAAGGGTACACGAAACGTTTGACCCAAGTTAAACAATTTAAATGTAATGCTACCAAATACTAATTGAGTGTATGTAAACTTCTGACCCACTGGGAATGTGGTGAAATAAATAAAAGCTGAAATAAATCATTCTCTCTACCATTATTTTGACATTTCACATTCTTAAAATAAAGTGGTGATCCTAACTGTCCTAAGACAGGGAGTTTTTACTAGGATTAAATATCAGGAATTGTGGAAAAACTGAGTATAAATGTATTTGGCTAAGGTGTATGTAAACTTCTGACTTTAACTGTGTTGAGTTGTTGGGACATAACCTGTTCATCTGTGCTTTCAAAATCAGATGAAGTCCTCTGTAGCTCACCTGGTCCTCTATAGCTCATCTGGTCCTCTTTAGCTCATCTGGTCCTCTATAGCTCATCTGGTCCTCTATAGCTCAGTTGGTAGAGCATTGAGCTTTGCAATGCCAGTATAGTGGTTTTGATTCCCAGAACCACCGTACCTAAAAATGTATGCATGCATGACTATAAGTTGCTTTGGATAAAAGTGCCTGCTAAATGGAATTTAAAAAAATGTGTGAACCCATTCAATTAATTAGTCTAATTGTAGCTTATCACCTATTATTTTGTTGCAGTATTCAAGAATTGACTTACCACACTAACGGCCTATTGAGTGGACACTGTTGCTGCGGCCTGAACACTACGGTGGCACAGAGGGCCAAAAATACCATTTTCCTTCTACCCTATCAGGTTACATGGAAAAAGGTTAAAAATGTTTAGTCGGAAAAGCTGTTTTTGTGTCATAGAAATTGTGAGAGGTGTGTATCTGGACTAACCGTCTTACGACAGTTATTACTCAAAGTATGTATTTGTCATGACTCATGACACTTGATTATATTAGTCAGTTAGGATAGTCATATAATCTCCACAACACCATAATTCCAGCTATACAGTATTTGTATTTGTATTTATCATGGATCCCCATTGCCCACTCTTCCTGGTGTCCAGGCACATTAAGGCACATCACAAAATGAACAAAATAAAAATAAAACATTACATCACATAACATCATTAATCCACTACATATCTATAACACAAAATGTATAATAACACCATTCAACAATATTAAAAATCGATGTGTTTGTAGATTGCATGTGCTAGCATGTGTGAGTGTGTGTGTGTGTGTGTGTGTGTCTCTTCACAGTCCGCATTGTTCCATAGTAGTTTTATCTGTTTTTTTAATCTTTGAAGAGACCCCTGGTGGAATGGCTTGTGGGGTATGCATGGGTGTCTGAGCTGTGTGCTACTCGTTTGAACAGACAGCTGGGTGCTTTCAACATGCCAATACATCTCACAAAGACAAGTAGTGATGCAGTCAATGTCTCCTCTAGTTTGAGCCAGGAGAGATTGACATGCATGTCGTTGATGTTAGGTCTCTGTGTACATTTAAGGGACAGCCATGCTGCTCTGTTCTGGGCCAACTGCAGTTTACTTGTATGCCTCTTCTTTAACTTTACATGAAATATATTTTTCCTGAATGGATATTTAGAAAATGGCTAATATGAATTGGTCTAGTCAATAAATATATATGACCTGCCTAGTTAAATAAAGGTTAAATAAAATAAAAATAAAATAGTAAAGAAATATTGGCAGTGCAAAAATAACAATCATCCATCAGTCTTATGAAGTATTCAGATGTATTATATCATTCCTGTATGTCTGTGCGGTTTATATAAATCAGATTTATTTCACAACCGTCAAAACTCAAATTGCCCTCATTCTAACAAAACGTTCATCAATTCATCTTCTTTCAGCAGTTGTAGGCAACGCAAACACCAAAAAACACCTGAGAGATTCCATGATAGAGTTCATCATTTTCTCCATGTAACTTATTTATCATTTAAGCCTCTCTGAGACTCTCTGTTCTGTTGAGTCTCAACCTCCCAAATGCTGACAGACTTGCTTTTCTTCTCTGGTTTTTAGAGAGAAAATTATCTTAATATGTAAGTCGGAATCCTTAGCAGTGAACCAAAGAGCTATGCCTTCTTTGCTTCAGTATTCTCCTTCCCGATTTGCTTTTGAACCATCACCCCATTTAGTGGGAGACGTGGCGTTGACGGGAATATGGGATGTTGCGGGACGCCAGGGTCTGTTCTCTGACAGCTTGTGGTTCTTGTCTCTCCCAGGCCTTGTCCCGAAATGTCTCAGGCTGTGGTAAGTGCTCCTAAAGATCCTCTAAAGTAAATGAGCAGAAGGAGGACTGGGCCAGAACACACATAGAGTTCAACGTGTAACCATTTAGGAGGTTATTTATTAGGTTTGATTATGCCATAATGTAGTCAAAATCAATGACAGATACAGAAACATAAGTGGATGTGACTGAAAGAATCTGTCATGTATGACTTGTAGGACATGTTGTCTGATGTGACAGATTGATATTACGTATCAGTCAAGAATTTTTACAGTGTGTGACTGACTTTTGGTCTAATGTTGAAATGCACATTGTGTATTGAAAAAAAGACTGAAAAATATGCCAAAAAATACCAGCTTGTGGCATATTTCAACTTCAATGTCATTGATTCGCTACAGTTCCACGTCATTATCACAATATAATCAGCATTATTCGACTACTTTGCACATAAAAGTAAAAACTAAATACAATGCACTCCAGAGGGTTAACAAACCAGATTTTTATTTTAGTGTCAATACTGAAGTTTATGGCCTATACCACCTATCCTCTGTCCTGAGATGCTCAGTTTCCCAAACCTTGATCTGCTCCCATCTGTATAGCACAGTGCCCTTGAGTGAGCGAGTCCCTGTTGTTTGTCACTGGAAGACTATTTTTCTCTGTTGGAAAAAGTACCACAGGGCCCTAGGGGATTACAGCTCTAAAAGCTGTTGTCTGTGCAAGGCAGAAAGGAGAACATTTAGGCCAAGAGAGAAAGAAAGAGAGAGAGTATAAAGTCGATTTTAGTGGAAACATGTTTCTGAGCATGACTCTGACAGAACAAGCGGTATAATCTGAAGGGGAAATGCTGGATTTAACAATGAGCGTATTTGTTCTATTGCCGATGCAGTCCTGGACTTTTATTTCCTGAAGGAGTTTTGACTGTGAGGGAAATGCATTCTGGGAATCGTAAATCGCATTCTGTGATTAAGTTCTGTATCGGCCTGGTATAGCTGCTTGCTTATAACACAGTTATTACATTATTACAGTATTTTATTCTTTGTTGGAGAAGAACACAATGTACAAGTCAGGCACCAATAAACAGAAAAATAGTATATAGGTACATACAGTAGTTGAGAAATTATATTTTGTTGAACAGCACCACTGCACACAACTCAGTCTTCCCTCCTTGTACAGTACTATGTTGCTAAACCACCCGCCACCCGCCACCCTTCACCACAATGACTTTGCCTAACGATGTTAACACTGATTTACACACCAGGGTTCATTTAAATCCAACCAGAAGAGAGGCCTTATGAGTTTCTAGAGACACTTCATCGTGTGTTCTCCCCCCTAATGGCTTCCAAATGGCCCGGCTTGTCTGAGTATGATTTTCACATCAATTTATTGTTTATAAACAACCGTCCGCTTCAACCAAGCGTAAAACCCCCTATTGTTAAGGCTTCCCACTATTGTTAAAGCTCCCTGCTACATCAGACATAGGAGGGGGAAATGAAACTGATGGAACTGCCAGGGAGGAAATGGAAGGGTTAATTGTAGGCATGCCATTGGCTCGTTGATCCAACCATAAAACAAATAAGAGTCACTGCCACACACACACACACACACACACACACACACACACACACACACACACACACACACACACACACACACACACACACACACACACACACACACACACACACACACACACACACACACAAGAGGGGGATAAGAGCAATGGCCTGCTAGAAGCGTCACGAAGCACATATTACTCAACAGCTGATAAAAGTCCTGATCATATTTACTGAATAGCAAGGAACGTATCTGAAAGCCATGCCAATATGTACAGTTAGACTTTCAACACAGGTACACTGAAATTACTATGGACCCTCCACACTGTCGATAACCACAATCTTTACAGTAAAAATCTGAAGAACATACGTACATCCAGATGTGCGTATGTCCAGGTGTGCGTATGCAAAATTATGTAAAAAAGAAAGGAAAACGCCACTCACTGCTGCTCATGCTCCCGGGTGATATTTATTTACAACAACGTTTCCAAATGTTAATAAATATCACCTGGGAACATGAGCAGCAGTGAGTGGCGTTTTTCTTTCTGTTTTATATAACCTGTCAGTCTGTAGACTACATTGGGTGGACAACAAAGTTCCTTCTAATTTTAACTCTCTAAATCTAACTCCTCTGCCCATGTACTACATCTTTGCTACATCGTGGACAATGAAAAATAAATAACGTTTTCAAACTCTCCACACACTCAAAATAGTGCACAACCTGTTGGTCGGTTAAGAGGGTTAAAAAGCAGCTTGGGGATCCACCCCTTTTCTCCTATGGCCTGAGGGCTCTCTGTGGTTTCATGCCGTGCCAAGGATTCACACCAGCAATTTGACCTGTCAGTATGGCCGTGAATCAACCCTGAAAAGGGATCATTAGTCTGAGGGATTTATTGGAGACACACAAGGCACATTTTCATACTCAAGAGGAATGGAAGAAGCCTGAGGGTGAAGGGGGAGGGGGGGTAGTGTAAGAGGGCAGAGGTAATAGGGGGCAAAAAAAACTAGGGAAGGGGGTGTGGGGAGGGGGCTTCACTGCTTAGTAGTTGATCCAAGTCTTAGGTTGACATCATTGTAGTTGATTATTTCCTACCATAGACTGCTATTCAAATCAACCGGGAGTTTTTGGGGTTAATGTTAAACAACACTCTTGTTATTTAACCTTTATTTAATCAGGCAAGTCAGTTAAGAACAAATTCTTATTAACAATGATAGCCTAGTTAAGCAGAGAGAATCCACAGTTTTGATTTTATATGATCAATAAAATAGAGTTTGACTTCCAGCACAGCGTAGGAAGAATGAGCTCTTACATCAGCCCTATAGAAACTCCCTTTAAAGTTTGTTGAACTTTTATTATGCTCACGTAGCAGTCAAAACAAACTAAAATCCATGCGCGTTTAGACAACAAAATTAAATAAAATTGTCTCTGTGATCTTGAATAGTTAGTGACTCATTAATTAGAGAACATAAGTATGCTATGGGTGCACTGTTTCGTTCTTGACTTACTGTAGGTAGTATCAGTTGGTTTTGACTGTGGGTGTTCCTGCCCGTTACTGTGTTTTAGTCAGGGGGTAGCTATAGTATCTGAATGGAGAGGTAGCCAGGGGTTCCAAAACCTTTTCACTCTGGGCCCCCCTTCCAGTGTTGGGTAACATCCCCCCCCCCCCACACGAATGCACATATGACACGTCTTTTTCAATGGGCACAAACACTGTTCACTGACCCAGAGTTTGAGAATCACTGAACTAAGCCATAAGGTAAGAGTGTGCTACTCTTAGTTGGTCTTGTAAATGAAGGGAGGAACTAGCCAGGCAGCCTATGATTTTGGGTGTCGAAACAATGAGTTAGCATGGGCATGTGGTTGCGTCATGCTTGTCGAGACTGGCTGTAAGAGGCAAGGTGAGATTAAAAGTGACACAGCAGCTGTGTTTCGGGGAGACCGCGAAGACAGCCGTGAAGACAGCCGTGAAGACAGCCGTGAAGACAGCCGCGAAGACAGCCGCGAAGACAGCCGCGAAGACAGCCGGGAAGACCATTGAAGTACAACAAAGTCTGCACCCAAAAATGCACCCCTCATCCATATGGACCCTGGTCAAAAGTAGTGCACAATATAGGGAATAGGGTGCATTTGGGACAGATGTGAGGAAGCTCTAAATGTATCAGGTATTCGCACCAGACTGGCAATGGTCTGCTGTATGATCGTCCTCCGGCATTATGAATAGTCCCCTGTGGCTGTGGGAACATGTCTGCCCTAGTGTATGATGACAAACTGATCTTAACTAGGAAGGAAAGTAATGCAAAAACATGTAATACTGTAAATGTGTATATATTTTTTGTGGATCTACGAAACACACATACAACTCTCTTCTCCACAATCCACCCTCACACACATCTCTTTTCACAGCTGTGATGGCACTATAATCGATAATCACTGATATAATTGCTGACAGTTCAACTTTTACTATGCAACATACATGCAAATCTCTCCCCCATCTCTACCCTCATCTCTCCCTCACCCTCTCTACCAAACACACCCACACGTAAACACACGTCTGTGTAAGATATTAGAGACGAGAGTGACAGCCTCCCACCCAAGAACTAGTCTGAGCAGCGCCTGAACGCCACTTAAAGACTCCTTATTAGGGCGGCATGTTAATGAGTTGCGTTCAATGCCGTAATTTTCAAGTGTCCAATTACCTGTCAACACTGACAGCATGAGTACAGAACATCCTAGTCTCACACATTTAATTAACCCAGGTCACAAGATTGGTTTGTTGGTTGGAATTTTTGTGAGAGCGTTCACAAACGCATTAAGTTGACCCACATCCTTCACCATATATTTCCAGAAGAAATGTTTCTTGTTTTCTAAATGTTGCAGAGAATGGAGACAGATGGGTAAAAGCGTGAAGGGTTATGCAGGTCTGAGGGATATAGAAATGTGGAGGATGAGCTTCAAAGCTCTAGGAGTTAGTATCACGTGTGTTCTAGGAGTTAGTATCACGTGTGTTCTAGGAGTTAGTATCACGTGTGTTCTAGGAGTTAGTATCACGTGTGTTCTAGGAGTTAGTATCACGTGTGTTCTAGGAGTTAGTATCACGTGTGTTCTAGGAGTTAGTATCACGTGTGTTCTAGGAGT
>QNTS01001850.1:4645-32021 GCA_003317085.1 Hucho hucho | reverse complement strand
GGAGTTAGTATCACGTGTGTTCTAGGAGTTAGTATCACGTGTGTTCTAGGAGTTAGTATCACGTGTGTTCTAGGAGTTAGTATCACGTGTGTTCTAGGAGTTAGTATCACGTGTGTTCTAGGAGTTAGTATCACGTGTGTTCTAGGAGTTAGTATCACGTGTGTTCTAGGAGTTAGTATCACGTGTTGTACGCTGTTGTACACGTCGATCGAGAACATCCCAAACATGCTCAATGGGTGACGTGTCAGGTGAGTATCCAGGCCATGGAAGAACTGGGACATTTTCAGCATTCATGAATTGTGTACAGATCCTTGTGACATGGGGCTGTGCATTATCATGCTGAAACATGAGGTGATGGCGGTGGATGAATAGGACAACAATGGGCCTCCAGATCTCGTCACAGTATCTCTGTGCATTCAAATTGCCATCAACAAAATGCAATTGTGTTCATTGTCCATAGCTTATGCCTGCCCATACCATAACCCCACTGCCACCATGAAGCACTCTGTTCACAACGATGACATCAGCAAACCGCTCCCCAACACAATGGTAAGTTGGTGGTTGGAGATATCCCTCTAGTGGTGTGGGGGCTGTGCTTCAGCAGAGTGAGTGGGGTTATATTCTGCTAGTTTGGCCCTGTCCGGGGGTATTGTCGGACGGGGCCACAGTGTCTCCCGACCCCTCCTGTCTCAGCCTCCAGGGCTTATGCTGCAGTAGTTTATGTGTCGGGGGGCTAGGGTCAGTCTGTTATATCTGGAGTATTTCTACTCTCTTATCCGGTGTCCTGTGTGAATTTAAGTATGCTCTCTCTAATTCTCTCTCTCTTTTTCTCTCTTTCTTTCTTTCTCTCTCTCTGAGGACCAGGGCCTTAGGACCATTCCTCAGGACAACCTGGCCTGATGGCTCCTTGCTGTCCCCAGTCCACCTGGCCGTGCTGCTGCTCCAGTTTCAACTGTTCTGCCTGTGGCTATGGAACCCTGACCTGTTCACCAGACATGCTACCTGTCCCAGACCTGCTGTTTTCAACTCTCTAGAGACACCAGGAGCGGTAGAGATACTCTGAATGATCGGGTATGAACAGCCAACTGACATTTACTCCTGAGGTGCTGACCTGTTGCACCCTCAACAACCACTGTGATTATTATTATTTGACCCTGCTGGTCATCTATGAACATTTGAACATCTTGGCCATGTTCTGTTATAATCTGCACCCGGCACAGCCAGAAGAGGACTGGCCACCCCTCACAGCCTGGTTCCTCTCTAGGTTTCTTCCTAGGTTCTGGCCTTTCTAGGGAGTTTTTCATAACCACCGTGCTTTTACACCTGCATTGCTTGCTGTTTGGGGTTTTAGGCTGGGTTTCTGTACAGAACTCTGTGACATCAGCTGATGTAGGAAGGGCTTTATAAATAAAAATAAAAATGTGATTGATCTGCCCAGTTCAATTGAAACCCGGATTAATCCGTGAAGAGCACACTTCTCCAGCGTGCCAGTGGCCATCGATGGTAAGCATTTGTCCCCTGAAGACAGTTACGACGCCAAACTGCAGTTAGGTCAAGACCCTGGCGAGGATGACGAGCACGCAGATGAGCTTCCCTGAGACAGAATTTCTGCACAAACTCAGAAACTTTGGTTGTGCAAACCCACAGTTTCATCAGCTGTCCAGGTTTCTCATCTCAGGTGTAGAAGCCAGATCTGAAGGTCCTGGGCTGGCGTGGTTACGCGTGGTCTGAGGTTGCGAGGTCGGTTGGCAGCAAGGTCAAATTTTCTAAAACAACATTGGAGGCGGCTTATGGAAATTAACATCAAATGATCTGACAACAGCTCTGGTGGACATTCCTGCAGTCAGCATGCCAAATGCAAGCTCCCTAAAAACTTGAGACATCTGTGGCATTGTGTTGTGTGACAAAACTGCACATTTTACAGTGGCCTTTTATTGTCCCCAGCACAAGATGCACCTGTGTAAGGATCATGCTGTTTAATCAGCTTCTTGATATGCCACACCTGTCAGGTGGATGGATCATCTTGGCAAAGGAGAAACGCTCAATAACAGGGATGTAAACAAATTTGTGCACCAAAATTTAGAGAAATTAGCTGTTTGTGCATATGGAAAATTTCGGGGATATTTTATTTCAGCTAATGAGACATGAGACCAACAATTTACATGTTGCGTTTATATTTTTGTTCAGTATAATATTGACATTAAAGGAAAGAATACATTTCATAATTTCAATTTGTCCTACTACAACATTATGGTTTCAAATAATAATGCTTTTTGGCAGGTATTACGAATTTTTGTGCAAGTCTCTCCATGACATCAAGGCATGATTTAGGCAAATGTCGTAGTTAGGTGCACAGATCTCAAGTCAGAATGCTTTATTGACTTTAATGGGACTGTAACATGTTATGCAGGACTACTTTAAAAGACATAAGTACATTTTCCCACGCACGTGCAACAAGTATATTTGCATGTGCGAATGAATTAATGAATGAATTAATTGTATTTTCCTATTGAAAATACATATAGAGTTGCCTCAGCCATGGGAGTACAATACAATAGGTGTGCTTTTCCTATTTTGATGCAGGGCTGCTGCAACTTCATCGAATGAGAAGCAATGACAGCAACAAACATATCAGGCTATGGAATAGGGAGGGAATAGACAATATGCCGATGGGGTTTATACAGTGTAGCTGCACTATATGTGATTTGTGGAGAGATGGGCCTCCCATCCCACACGGGTCACCCTCCTGTCTGGCTGGATTGGCCTTGCATTAGCAGAGGACTCTAGGGGCCATCCCTGTTCGCTCTGATTAGCTGAATGTTAGCCTCTGAAGCTCGGAGGTCTCGGGGGGACATAGAGAAAGATCCTGGCCCTGCAGTGGAATTAGAGTTTCAGAGTGGGCAGGATTACATCACCCTGGCACCCCATGCTGTGGGGCCAAACTGCTAGCAAGAGTCCCTGACCTGACAACAACATGAGCATCAACAACAGGCTCCGATTATTTAAAGAGCTCCAAGGGCCACGCTTTCTTCAACTCATGGCCTCGTTCCACCCGTTCCACCTGCCTAGGTAATTACAGAAGACGTCCTTTCTCATGGCGATGCTTCTACTCGAGGTGGAGTGTTAATATTATGATGTCGGACTCGCTTGCTCCTTCACTTCTTCTCTTCCACGAGTATCTCTTGGCCATGGGCCAAATAACATGACCAGACAATTCCATTGTTCAATGTGAGTTGGGTCTGTGAGTAGTGATGTGTTGTGGAGATGGAAAAATTCATTTGTTTGGAGCGGCGTATGGTCCCACTCATAAACAGAGAAACTGGCTATGAAATGTCCAAAGGATAAAAAGAACTGAACAGTGCGGGTAGTGTTCGTTTGTTAGTTTTTCGGCACGCAAATCAGTTTTTCCCAAATATCAGAGACCACCAGTGAATACAAACATGTGAGGGGGTGAACAAACAAACTGTCACTTTCTCTTTCTTCAAGTCCTGACACAATCACATATTCATACTTCAGGGTTTGTTCAAATTAGAGGCTTTCTGAAATTACCAAATTAGCATAATCCCAGTAATTAAAGTCGCTCGTAATTATATTCACAATAACAGTGCCATGCAAACGTCTTTCATCTCTCCCGTGTAATATAGAGTGAACTGTACAGTACTTTTGTGAAGGCAGACTATTTTATTATAACTTCTACATTTAATTTAATCATTATTGTTGCTTGACCGCTAAGTAAAGCAGTTGTGTTTTAGAATGATTTTTGGTGGATTATGTATTTGTGTGTAAACTCTACAAGAGTACCATAATTATTCAATTGGAACTAACATACCACAATTTAAAAGTAATGGCATGTTTTTCCCACCAAACATTTTCTCCCTTATGACATTTCCCAGTCGTTCACTTTTCAACCTTATCACTGTTGTTACAAGAGGAGAAATAGGGCATTAAGAAAAGTAGAGGCATGCCAGCTATTCCTCTTGAAGTGACATTTCGCATTTCACTGCATACCCTGAGGTGCTTCATTTGTAAATTCATCAATGTCAACACTCTGGAGCTCAGATGAAGGCTTTGAATGAAACAGAAGCCAGCTAATCATGTCAACACAGAGATATTTAATTTCTAATTAGAAAGTACACTTACATTTTTTTTTACATTGTGACCTTTTTGACATTACTTCACTTGAAATATGCACACAGTAAAAATGCGTTACATGTACTTACTGTAAGTACATTTTTGGAGGAACTAGTACTGTTCTAGTTACTCTCTGTGGGCTGTACTGTCTGGAGGAACTAGTACTGTTCTAGTTACTCTCTGTGGGCTGTACTGTCTGGAGGAACTAGTACTGTTCTAGTTACTCTCTGTGGGCTGTACTGTCTGGAGGAATTAGTAATTTTCTAGTTACTCTCTGTGGGCTGTACTGTCTGGAGGAACTAGTACTTTTCTAGTTACTCTCTGTGGGCTGTACTGTCTGGAGGAATTAGTAATTTTCTAGTTACTCTCTGTGGGCTGTACTGTCTGGAGGAACTAGTACTTTTCTAGTTACTCTGTGGGCTGTACTGTCTGGAGGAATTAGTAATTTTCTAGTTACTCTCTGTGGGCTGTACTGTCTGAAGGAATTAGTAATTTTCTAGTTACTCTCTGTGGGCTGTACTTGTACTCTTACTCAAGTAATTTCTGAAGTACTCTTACATGTACCAAATCACTTCAGTTAGATTTATAGATTTATAGTATTATACTGTATAGTCGCTGTCAAATGAAAAAAACCTTGTCACTCTTGTCACTCAAATGTTGTGATTTTCATTTTATTTTACATGATTCGATACTATTGGTTTCCCTTTACATCTGCAAGAACGTTTCATGACCCCTTGACCAATTAAATCTATTCTAAATATCTTGTCATCAAATCTCTTAAGTCCTTTGGCTCTCAAAGTTGTTCGTCAAACCCTGTATCTCCACCACAGCTCTTGAAGTGAAGTGCACATCTTCACTCCTAAATAGATTTTTGTTTGTGTGTTCTTAGCCAAATGCAATCAGAGGTAAATTGGAATTTAGTTACCTTCTGCCTTTGTAATATTACATATTTCTGGAGTAATGAAAGTGTTTCTCATATACAATTCTGCTGTTTAAATTTTCTTTTGAGGGCGAGTGCAAATTAAATGGCTAGGTAGCAAACTAGCTAGTTAGCCAGTTTGCTTTGGCTAATGCAGAATCTGACAGAATGTTCAATCTCCTATTTTTAGCTCCCCATATGATCTCTGCTTGTTGGCTAAATTAACTAGCCACCTTGTCGTTGGCATTGGCATAAAGAGTGAACAGATTAGTCAGATGTGTGTGGCAATGGCTAACTAGCTAGCTATCACTTTAGGTTGCCACTAGAATCTACAAATCCAAGAGTGGAAGAATCCTATCTCGTCTAACGTTTAGGTTCATTATTTGTGAACAGTCCCATCACAAGTCAGACTGTTGAATAAACTTCATTTAAACGTACTTTACCTGTTGTCCTCTGATTTTGTCCTTATGTAGGAGGTAAACTGAGACAAAATATCCACGGAATAGTGTTATTAACCCGACTTTCAGTACGCTGGTCTGTATGTCGGTCTGTATTTTCAATGCTGATGCAATTCACATGACACTTGCACAATATGTCAACACTAGCCAAGTTTAACCGAAGCACAGACCAAACGTTGTCCCACGCAATCAGCTGGCAAATTTCATAAGCACTTCCAGCTGATTGCGAGGGAACGCACTTTGGTCGACAATGTTCGGTTACATTCGGCTATTATTTACATATTGTGCATCACGTGAAAATACAAGCAACAGAACATACCGGCGCTGCAAAAAGTCTAATGTGAGCTAGATCAACCGATCAACTCAGCACAGAATCCTCCTACTCAATTGAGCTCTCTCACTGTGTGTGTGTGTGTGTCTAAATGTCATTCTGTTTTTATGACAAGGCCTATAAGCACATCTGTCACACATATCAGTAACTTTTTGTGATATATACAGTGCATTCGGAAAGTAAAAGACCCCTTGACTTTTCCACCATTTGTTACGTTACAGCCTTATTCTAAAATCGATTAAATAAATTGTTTTCACCACAAATCTACACACAATACCCCATGATGACAAAACTAAACATGGCTTTTACACATTTTTGCAAATGTATTAAAAATAGAAGTAATTTATTTACATAAGTATTCAACCTCGCCTGAGGTACCTTATGATTACCTGTCGACCACACTATCTACCAAGAGAGTTCTCATCTGTCTTATTCGTAGCCGTCTATTTACCACCACAGACCGATGCTGGCACTAAGACCGCTCTCAACCAACTCTATAAGGCCATAAGCAAAGAAGAAAATGCTCACCCAGAAGCGGCGCTCCTAGTGGCCGGGGACTTTAATGCAGGCAAACTTAAATACATTTTACCAACTTTTTACCAGCACGTCACATGTGCAACCAGGGAAAAGAACTCCTAGACCACCTTTACTCCACACACAGAGATGCATATAAAGCTCTCCCCCGCCCTCAATTTGGCAAATCTGACCATAATTCTATCCGGACTTGAACCCGATCGAACGTCTCTGGAGAGACCTGAAAATAGCTGTGCAGCGACGCTCCCTGTCCAACCTGACAGAGCTTGAGAGGATCTGCAGAGAAGAATGGGAGAAACTCCAGAAATATATATTTTTGTGTGTTCACAGCTTGTAGCAGCACAACCAAGAGGGAGGAGAATGTGCCAGCCAAGAAAACACCTTTCAAAGTGGAAAGGAGAGGTTCGGAAGAGAAGGTGGATGGAGGGTAAATCCTACCTTGGCAGGAAAAAGATGATTGATTCTTACCTGAATACCTACCTTAATGTTTAATTCCATGCTGAAATGTTTCTGACTTGCATACTGGTAACATGATTGATAGTGAAATTTCAATATTGATTGTTGTTTGGCTGTTTTAATACTTACTTGATCCTCCTTGATAAAAAAAAATGCCACAGTCTTTTTAGTACGCATTTTACCATCACAGGTAGTTGAAATTGTGAATATTGTGAAATAAATGTTCTTTAATTCTGTTGAAATTGTGAAAGTATTCCAATGTCTCGTGTACCATTTACAAAATGAGCACATTGATAGATATTTGAATAAGACTAATTGAAACTTTACGGCCTACCTGTGCTGGATGACATCTGCAAGATGGTGCTGGCAGGCTTAAATAATACATGAATGTCAAATCCATTGCACTAAGTTCATGTTATTTTTGTTTGCTGTCACAATTTTCCATAAGGTGTAAAAAATTACCAAACTAAATGTGTAGTACTTAAGTATTCTGACCATATACTTTTTTACACTTACTTGACTGGTTTCTTAAGATGGCTACTTTTACCTTTACTTGAGTTAATTACAATCTAAACTTTTACTTATGTACAGATTTTCAGTACTCTACCGACCTCTGGTAACATTATTTTGATTAAAGACATGAAACAATGCAATCATGAATTATATTGTTTTTAACGGAGAATTGTTCTTAAACACATTACTTACATTCTGATATATGTAAATATATGTTAACATAACATATTGTCCTAAGTATTGTACTTAGTTTACTGTATGTAGTAAAATGTCATTATATATATTATATGTGACATATATGTGTATATTATACAATGTTATAAACTGGCTGGTTTGAGCCCTGAATGCTGATTGGCTGAAAGCCAATACCACGGGTATGACACGGGTATGACGGGTATGACAAAACATTTATTTTTACTGCTCTAAATACGTTGGTAACCAGTTTATAATAGCAATAAGGCACCTCGGGTGTTTGTGGTATATGGCCAGTATACCACGGCTAAGGGCTGCATCCAGGCATGCAGCGTTGCGCTGTGTGTAAGAACAGCCCTTAGCCATGGTATATTGGCCATATACCACACCCCCTCGGGCCTTATTGCTTAATTATAACTAAACTGGACATGCTTATCAATCAGTGGAAAGCAGCTGTGGAAGTGAGGTAGAGAAATATAGCCACTGCAGTAGAGCTCCCAGACTGTACAGCATGCAGCCACACAGGCCAATTGATTTATGGTTAAATAGCGATGTTAAAATGTAATAATCATCACATTCTCACCTGTGCTGTTTGTCCCTTCTGACACCAAGATAATATTTTTTTTTGCCATTCTGCCTCAAGGGTAAGAATCTCGTTCTTGTCAAGCAATGCGGAAATGTGTGAGACAGATGGGGGGGGGGGATGGATTGTGAGTCCTTCGCATGAAGTGTGAGAAGGCTTATGTTTAAATAACTGATTTAATTTTACTTTCACCAACCGTGAATGGTTATGGCCAAATCCTCAGATTTATACAAGGCTTCAAAGGATATAGCACAAACAAGAACATTGCTTTTCATACTTACCATTGCACTAATGACCCGATTGTACTAAATTAGGTTCTTAATTAAATAGTAAAATGTTCTTACATTTAAGTAAATGAATTCCACCTAAAGCTACAGTACCTGCCTTGGAGGAAGTCAACTCATCTCACTAGAGACCTTTTGATGAGAAAATCAGAAAAGGTGACTTCATCTTCTTTCAACCCCTTCTCGACCTTCTTATTAATGTCCAGTTTTGACATGTTTTTAATGCTTTGTGGGATGTCTTGGGTGGATCTCCTGCTCTTTTTGGGTGGATATTCAAAGAATCTGTGCCCTGCTGTTGGATCCAGGGTTGCTTAATTGCCCCTGAGTGCGTCGTAGTCGGCAACGGGCCTGAGCGAACCATTTGCATCCTGCTCAGGTTGTTGAACCGCGACTCATCATCAGAGAAGTTAGAGGGCTCAGTGCTCATCTGCAAAGCTGTAATGTCAGGTGATGGCCTTGTTAATTACCACATTAATGCTCCAATCAGCACATTTAGACACATTTGTCCACACGACTAAGTCTGGGCCTATTTGTTTCCCTGTATTTACTGGTTGAATAGTGTGATAGAAGATATCTTATGTAATGTATTTTCTATGTATTTTTTTACACAGCGTATTTAAAAAAGAACATAGATTAAGAATAGGGGTTGATTCTCAATGGAAGTCTATTGAACTGTATAAGAGAAACATTAAGATCAAATAATCGTATTTTATGTGTGATGATACAGACATGATGAACGACTGGATATACTGTATGACTGACAATTATTATTCATACCTCAGTCTCATACTAGTAGTCATTCACAAAATGGTGTGTACACAAGTGCTTCCCACAACCTTAATATGAATCAAAACAGTCAAGTGCCACATGGACGTCTTATGGACAAAGTTGAGCTTTTAACTGGTAGTTTCTCCATATAGTTGAGGCTAATAGCTTCGCTGTATGTTCAATAGGTCTAAACAGCTTTAGGTTTCTGTTGAACATCACGGCCCTGCCCACCTGTGGGAAAAACAACCTGTGGTTGCCAAGGTTACCCCATTGACTCACAGCAAAAACGTGACCTTTTTTGTTGTTGTCTGCTTGTTTAAAACTTGTTAGGGAGTGGCAGCTGAGGGGTCGGTTTTGGAGAGTCTGGCATGCCCAAAGTAAAATGCTTGCCACCCAGGCTCAGAAACTAAGATATGGACATAATTAGTACTATTGGATAGGAAACACTCTGAGGTTTCCAAAAGTGTTATCATTTTGTCTGTGAGTGTAAGAGAAGTCATTTGGCAGGCAAAAAACCGAGATTTTTCCATCCGGAAATGTCATTCCTTTTGGCTTATAGCTCACTTTGAGCCTTTGCCTATAAAAAACTATTTATACCAGGACACTGGATGTAGTACCTACTGATTCCACTAGATGTCAGCAGTGTATAGGCAAAGTTTCATGGAAATCGGAACTAATGCGTTCTATTGAGAGAAGTTCTAGCCGAGGGACCTCTTTTTCAGTTGCACGTTTTTGAACGCACATTTTGCTGAGCGGTCCACTTTATTTTACTTATATAACGTTTAGGTGACCATCCAAGTGAAAGATTATCACTTTTATTCATAAAAGATAAGCTAAGGAAGCATTTTNGGACACTTAGGAAGCCCTCTGCAGACGTTCTACAAAAGGTAAGGCACAGGTTTTCCCTGTGAAATGCATTTTCTATTGACCGCGCTGGCTAAAGATTTCATGGTTATGGAAAATATGTGAGGTTCTAGCCTCAAACAATCAAATGTAGTGCTTTCGCCGTAAAGCCTTTTTGAAATCCGACAACGCTATGATATTGCCAAGAAGCAGAGCTTTTGATGAGTATGGAACACTTGTATATTGGTGCATTTTTAATAATTCAATTTTGGAATTTTGTCTTGCATTTCACCTGGTAGTGTCGGGAGCGACCCACCGCTAGCGACCCACCGCTCCCTGACAAGTTAAATCAGTTACAAAACTACATTTAAGAAAAGTACAACATGTCTGAAGATTACTTTTCAACATTGCCTTCTCCCTAGCATTCTCACTACTTAGAAAAACCTAATATTGTAGGGCTTCTCTCATGCCCCTTTTCATGGCGGTGCTAGCAGCCACGTGTGTGAGTGCTAGCTAGCTACCAAGTGGTTAAGCTAGGCAAGACCAACAACACAAACAAATGGGCTGTACAGCTACATGTAGTGAGAGGAGTTACAAATAGACTATACTAAACAAGTTAAATGTCTTACCTGTAATGAAATATTTTCCACACACATAGCTACGTGTAGACTACTTGGACACCGCGTCCCCACATTTCCCACTCTCCCACCCCGAATAGCCTGAAGCCACAGGGCTCTTCTTGCAAGCTCTATTTCCCTAAGTGGGAGCATTGTGATTCAGAGGTCGGCATGGCTGAGCTGGTTACATGTACATTGAACAACACAGCAGCGTTTCGACATGTTTAGTTATTTCTGTAGAAATCAAATCTACAACAAAGTTGCCTCTTTTACAATGGGAGTGAATAGGAAAGAATGTTGGTTTCTCCCAATTTGTCGGCGTGGTCGAGGGGAATTACTTATTATTACGTGAATATCGACTCGAGTATTCTGAGTATTCTGGTATTGGAGCATTCCAAGGGGCATTCTGGTGTTGGAGCATTCTGGTGTTGGAGCATTCTGCCCAAGGGACATTCTGGTGTTGGAGCCCCCTACCAAGTCTCGTCCTACTGAGAAAGTCATCATTCACAAGCCTCCCTATATGCATAGAGACAACTGTGCTTTGTGGACTGTTTGCTATGAAGATGATATAATGTGTCTCAGTTGTCACTCGGTTAAACCATGGCACTGAAACTCATACAGTACATGCTGCATGGTTATTATACTGATGATGGGTTTCAGAGAGACAGACTGATTTACATCATGTTGTTGTTAGATTGATCTGTGGTATGAGAGTTCACTTTAGTGTGGTAGTTATCCAGTACATAACATTCTGATTATAGCCATGTCTTTTTAGTATTGTTTTATCTATCCATGTGCGCGTATATGCTTGTCCTCCATTATAAAAGGGATAATACATGGTAAGGACCAACTTAAAGGGGAAATCTGCAATTGTATACATTTCTGGACATATAAATAAGTTATATGTACCCATAGATTCTTGAATAATATAACTCATAAATGCCTCATGAGCTTAGTTTGACTGTCGTACCCCATCAGAACCCAAAATATAAGCTGTTTTTTAAAGATAAATGTAAACAAATACTGTATAGCCTCAAACATGGTTCAAACTATAATTTTATATCGTTGATGGTCAGTTTCTGCATCCATAGCTCTGTCTATGAATTTGAGTGTTTACGTTTCTCCTTCCCATCTTCAGCTTTTCATTTAAAAAAAACGTGTTGGGTAGGTCCTTTGTTATTTTTTTAACAGCAGATTGCCCCTTTAATA
Source organism: Hucho hucho (assembly GCA_003317085.1). Classification (NCBI taxonomy): domain Eukaryota; kingdom Metazoa; phylum Chordata; class Actinopteri; order Salmoniformes; family Salmonidae; genus Hucho; species Hucho hucho. The sequence goes on along the minus strand of QNTS01001850.1, from coordinate 20,183 downwards.
TCTAAATAGGTAATTTTGCTGAACTGTCCCTTTAAGATTCATGCAAGGGTTAATTGCCTATATTGACAATTGTTACATCACGTCGTTTAAAAGCCCTCTTGAACAGACAGGAGTAAATGAATGTTCCAACTTGCTGCCTGCCTGCCTGGCTGTTTTGAATGTGAACGATATCAAGCTCCAGCCCCAGTTAGCCCTGAGGCCCTGCCTGTCACATACTTAGAGAGATAAGAGCATCCACCCTGATCTGATTCTCTCAAAACCTAGTGCAGTCTTTCTGCCTCCTCAGAACAACAAGAGATTGGAACTGTCACTCACTGCCTGTGTAGCCAGTGCAGTCACTCTACTGCATTAGCCCTGAACTCAGAGTTGTTCACCTTTTATCTGGGAAATACTCTCTCCCTCAGATTCAAAACAAATGCCTTTGTTTACATTTTAGCACACGCTCTTATCCAGAGCAACTTAAAGGAGCAATTAGGGTTAAGTGCCATGCTCAAGGGCACATCGACAGATTTTTCACCTATTCGGCTCTTCGAACCAGAGACCTTTCTGTTACTGGCCCAACGCTCTTAACCACTAGGCTACCTGGTGCAATCTGTTTCTATCCCCGTCAAAGTCCCACAACTTCAAATACATGTACAGTGCATTTGGAAAGTTTTCAGACCCCTTGACTTTTTCCACATTTTGTTACAATACAATAAAAAATCCTCAGCAATCTACACACAATACCCCATAATGACAAAGGGAAAATAGTTTTTTAGACATTTTTGCAAATGTATTAAAAATAAAATACAGAAATACCTTATTTACATTCAGACCCTTTGCTACGAAACTTGAAATTGACCTCAGGTGCATCCTGTTTCCATTGATCATCCTTGAGACGTTTCTACAACTGGATTGGAGTCCACCTGTGGTAAATTCAACTGATTGGACATGATTTAAAAAAGACACACACCTCTCTGTTTAAGGTTCCACAGTTAACAGTGCATGTCATGAGGTTGAAGGAATTGTCCGTAGAGCTCTGAGACAGGATTGTGTCGAGGCACAGATCTGGGGAAGAATACCAAAACATTTCTGCAGCATTGAAGGTCCCCAAGAACACAGTGGCCCCCATCATTCTTAAATGGAAGAAGTTTGGAACCACAAAGACTCTTCCTAGAGCTGAGAAATCGAGGGAGAAGGGCCCAATGGTCACTCTGACAGAGCTCTAGAGTTCCTCTGTGGAGATGGGAGAACCTTCCAGAAGGACAACAATCTCTGCAGCACTCCACCAATCAGGCCTTGAAATCAGGTCTGATGAAACCAAGATTGAACTCTTTGGCCTGAATGCCAAGCGTCACGTCTGGAGGAAACCTGGCACCATCCCTACGGTGAAGCATGGTGGTGGCAGCATCATGCTGTGGGGACGTTTATCAGCGGCAGGGACTAGGAGACTAGTCAGGATTGAGGCAAAGATGAACAGAGCAAAGTACAGAGAGATCCTTGATGAAAACCTGCTCCAGAGTGCTCAGGACCTCATCCTGGGGCGAAGGTTCACCCTCCAACAGGACAACAACCCTAAGCACACAGGCAAGACAACGCAGGAGTGGCTTTAGGACAATTCTCTGAATGTCCTTGAGTGGAGTAAATGTAATATTTCAGGTTTTTATTTTTAATACATTTGCAAACATTTCTAGAAACCTGTTTATGCTTTATCATTAAGGGGGATTTAGTGTAGATTGATGAGGGGGAAAAAACAATATAATGAATTTTAGAATAAGGCTGTAACGTAACAAAACGTGAAAAAAGTAAAGGGGTCTGAACACTTTACGAATGCACTGCATGTATTATGTAGTCAAACAGGTATTTGTTTCCTCAATTATTTTATCCAAGCAACAACGTTTAGAAGGGCTGGATTTTTGGTTTGTTAACCCTACACTTTTCCCCAGAGGCATTTTTCCTTGTCATGCCTATCGTGTTGTTTATGCTAAACAAGCGGTAAAATGGATTTTGTCTGTGGTGTGGTGCACTTAGTTGACAATGCGAGGAGAAACGTCAGGAGAAGAAGAAAAGCTCCTTTCTTTCTCGTTGATGATTTAGAATCAAGTTGCAAAACAAAACGGAGGATGATTGTTGTTCCCTATTTACTACCCGTTCTGGACAGATACAGCCACACAAAAGGGAACTTTAAAAAAAGGTTGAAGATCCAAAACTGTTTAATGGAACCCATTGTTTCATTCTACTGTTTTTTTGTTGAATTATGTATTGAGCTTTTCAAAGGCACTCCCAACCAGATGAGGGATATTGCATGAGAAGCCTCACATGGATACAAAGCAATGTCTGATTTCAATGTGTTCTGTTTCCATTAAATGTTTTGTGGGTGGGGGTGGGGTGGGGCATATTGCATGCATTTAGGTTGATTTAAGACAGATTTATTGCCTTGCATATCTATCTGAGCTTAGTTGAGTTTCAGAATGAGTTTAGGACTTGTATTGGCAAAGGTAGGGAGTGGCATAGTAATTATTAATTACTATGAATTAATAAATAAGAACAACTAGAGATGCACGAGTACCAAAGCCTATCCAACATCACCCATGGAGTTGATGAAGATCACAAGTTTATTTTAATGGCATTTCTACTCTCCATTCTTTCCTGCCACTAACCTAACAGCAGAGCATTTTTACAGGTGCTACCCTGGGGTTCATGCGGGTTGTAAATGTCTTAAGTTATAAAACGACACTGTGCTCACTGTACATTTCAGTCCAACGCATTCAATAGCAGGCTTAATACGTGAGTAATGAGAGACTGCACATGTTAGTTTTACAACTGAGGAAAATAGAAAGTACATCTTTCCTTTAATAAACAAAGACATTTCAATGTTTTCTGTTACCAAAGACAACATCACCCCGCTACATTGTCAACCATTCAGACCAGATACTCATTTAATTCCATTAGCTGCATTCAAAAACAAATAACTTGTCTCAACTCAAACTGGCCTCAGCTGCCAAAAGGAGAAAGGATTAGGTAAGAGGACTCATTAACTTTACCATTTGGGGGTTTGTTGGTTGTTGGATTGCGTTCTCTCGGGTAGACTCTTACCGTTTTTTTGGGAAGGGGCCAGTACACAGGTTAATTACAGGAGATGCTGATCTCGGTGACCCCACCAACCCACCACACCCGACACTTAGTGTGGCATGCTGTCTGCACACTGCGAGTCCTGCCCAATCGTCTATGCATGACAATAGGCCAGGTTATGGAGCCAGTAATTAAGGACAAGCAGGGTTCTTTAGCTTTCTCAGGTGTGTGGGGGAGACGCCCCCCTTCTGGCCCCCCTTGCGCTCCCGCCCCTTACACACACACTGACCTTTCTTTCTCAGTCACACTGAATTTTCCCTCTGTCACAGTTCCTCCTGTTCATTTGTTGTCTGTTATTATGGAAATGATTTTAAAATGTCAGTAAAGTATAATGTGTGGATTTTTTTTACAGGAAAACTCAACATTGTTAATTAATCATATTCTGTGTTTATTATTGTATTTACAATTGAATGTGTTTGCAGGATTGAAAGCCTTCTTCTATGCAGCAAGAAAGCTTGCATTCATTTGTGAATTCACCAAGTGTTAACCAGGTTTTCTCAATATGCATTAGGAAAATATGGAAAACATTAGAGTGTGACATTACACAGATATTTAGCATGTGACATTACACAGATATTTTGGAAAACAAATGTGGTCCCAGATCGTGTTGAGCTCCATTGAACAGTTAATTCTCCACAAACATAAAAGGATGAAAATACAGTAAAAATATGTGAAAATATTATTGTAAGAATAAAGTTGATATATGCCAATAAGAACCCATAGGGCACTTCAGTAGATATCTAAACCTTTTACTACAGTGGGCTAAATCACAGTGTTTCTTGGTAGTCTTAAACAAATCTACTTTGAAACAAAAGTATACACCTCACACACATGGTTATGGGCTTAAAAAAAGAAGACACCTGTACCATGTCAAATATAGAGTTGAAATGTATTACATTTTGAGTTTGCATCCCAATATTACACTTTATATAAATCCCAGAAGACATAATTATAGCAAAACTGTCTGCTGTAAAAACACTGGATTTTCAGTGGATTTTGAAAATAAAGTTAATTAAATAATTAATCATTCATATTAATAACATTCCACCCATAAGGTCATTGGAGGATGATTTGGTCATTTCACTGCAGGAAAGGAATACCATACACACTGCCCTTAAAGGTCCAATGCAGCCGTTTTTATTTAAATATCAAATAATTTATGGGTAACAATTAAGTAGAGTACTGTAATTGTTTTCAATAAAATGTGTAAAAACAAAAGAAAAATAGCTTTTTAGCAAAGAGCAATTTCTCAAGAAAGAATTTTGCTGGGACTGTCTGGGAGTGGTCTAAGTAAGGAGGGGAAAACTGAAAATGTACTGTTATTAGCAGAGAGGTTGGGAGCTCTCCTTTTGGTCTATCGACTAATTTACCACAAGGTGATGTCACCAAGTAAGGCCACAACTCCATCCCACCAAAACAGGCTGATATTTCAGGCAGTCTTTTTGTCACGACAGCTAGGAGTGGTGGGTGTGGAGTCAGGCGCAGAGAGCAGAGTGTACGGAACAACCAACTTTAATGCGGTCGTAAAACTTGTACAACGCCAGAACACACTGGCGAACAAACAGAACACAAATATGAGCAGCCCAAACACAGGACATGCACTAAACACCAACAGAACAGCTAACAAGCCCGCACGAAAGGAGGCGGGCTTAACCGGCTTAAATAGCCCTAACAAACACAAAACGCGCCGACACCGGCCTCGAGGACGACCCGGAGGGCGAGGCGCAGGGCGATCCGGATGAAGGCGGTGAAACTCCCTCAGTAGTGATGGGTCCAAGATATCCTCCACCGGTACCCAGCACCTCTCCTCCGGACCGTACCCCTCCCAGTCCACGAGGTACTGCAGGCCCCTCACCCGGTGCCTAGAGTCCAGAATGGAGCGGACTGTGTACGCCGGGGACCCCTCGATGTCCAAAGGGGCCGGAGGGACCTCCGGCACCTCACCTTCCTGCAGGGGACCAGCTACCACTGGCCTGAGGAGAGACACATGAAACGAGGGGTTAATACGGTAGTAAGATGGAAGCTGTAACCTATAACACACCTCGTTTATCCTCCTCAGGACTTTAACTTGTTAGGCAGTAGTGGGGCGCTAGCGGGTAGCACCTTCAATATTTTCCATAACCATGAAATCTTTAGCCAGCGCGGTCGATAGAAAATGCATTTCACAGGGAAAACCTGTGCCTTACCTTTTGTAGAACTTCTGCAGAGGGCTTCCTAAGTGTCCAACGAAGACAATCCATGGGTATTTGGTTAGAAAAAGTAATTTATTATATCCATAAATCTCTGTTTGGTTGGCGCCTTGTGTTCAGAAAATCCAACGTGAAGAGAACGCGTTCAACTAAACCTATAAACTTTTCCTCAACAAAACAAAAACCAATTAAAATGCATCCTTAGCTTATCTTTTATGAATAAAAGTGATAATCTTTCACTTGGATGGTCACCTAAACGTTATATAAGTCAAATAAAGTGGACCGCTCAGCCAAACGTGCGCCCAAAAACGTGCAACCGAAATAGAGCTCCACTCACCAAAACCCCTACCTATTGAACACGTTAGTTCCGATTGCTCTGAAACTTTACGTATACACTGCTGACATCCAGTGGAAGCAATAGGTACTACATTCAGTGTCCTATTTTAAAGACTTTTCAATAGGCACTGTCTCAAAGTGAGCCATAAGCCACCAGAATGACATTTCCGGGTTGGAATTGTCTCTGGTTTTTGCCTGCCAAATGACATTATGTTAACACTTTTGGAAACCTCAGAGTGTTTCCTATCCAATAATACTAGTTATGTGCATATCCTATTTTCTGAGCCTGAGTGGCAAGCATTTTACTTTGGGCACGCCAGACTCTCCAAAACCGACCCCTCAGCTGCCGCTCCTTAACAAGTTTAAATGGCCCCACACACTGCGGCCCCAGCTTCCGGCAGGGCAAGCGGAGGGGCAGGTTCCGGGTCGAGAGCCAGACCCAGTCCCCTGGTGCGAACACGGGGGCCTCACTGCGGTGACGGTCAGCGCTCCTCTTCTGCCGCCCACCAGCCTGTCTCAGTGATTCCTGGACGGCTCTCCAGGTCTCCTTTGAGCGCTGCACCCACTCCTCCACCGCAGGAGCTTCAGTCTGGCTCTGATGAAACGGTGCCAGGACCGGCTGGTAGCCCAACACGCACTGGGTTCGGTGACATGTTTGTGGAGGAGTGACGGAGTGAGTTCTGAGCCACCTCCGCCCATGGGACGTACCTCACCCACTCACCGGGCCGGTCCTGGCAATACGACCGCAGAAACCTACCCACCTCTTGGTTCACTCTCTCCACCTGCCCATTACTCTCAGGGTGAAAACCTGAGGTCAGGCTGATCAAGACCCCCAGACGCTCCATAAACACCCTCCACACTCGGGACGTGAACTGGGGACCCCGATCAGAAACGATGTCCTCAGGCACCCCGTAGTGCCGGAAGACGTGGGTAAACAGGGCCTCCGCAGTCTGTAGGGCCGTAGGGAGACCGGGCAATGGGATAAGACGACAGGACTTAGAGAACCGATCCACAACGACCAGGATCGTAGTGTTCCCCTGGGACGGGGGAAGATCGGTGAGGAAATCCACCGACAGGTGAGACCACGGCCTTTGTGGAACGGGGAGGGGCTGTAACTTCCCTCTAGGCAGGTGTCTAGGAGCCTTACTCTGAGCGCATACTGAACAGGAGGAGACATAAAACCTCACGTCCTTAGCCAACGTGGGCCACCAGTACTTCCCCCTAAGACCCCGCACTGTCCTCTCAATCCCCGGATGACCCGAAGAGGGTAGCGTATGAGCCCACCGAATCAATTTATCACGAACACCAAGCGGCACGTACTGACGACCTGCAGGACACTGAGGATGCGCAGGTTCCAACCGTAGTGCCCGCTCGATGTCCGCGTCCACCTCCCATACCACCGGTGCTACCAGACATGAAGCAGGAAGGATGGGAGTAGGCTCGATGGACCGCTCCTCAGTGTCATAGAGACGGGACAGCGCGTCGGCCTTAGTATTCTGGGAACCTGGCCTATAGGAGATCGTGAACTGAAATCTGGTGAAAAACATGGCCCACCTAGCCTGCCGCGGATTCAGTCTCCTCGCTGCCCGGATATACTCCAGATTACGGTGGTCAGTCCAGATGAGAAAAGGGTGCTTAGCCCCCTCAAGCCAATGTCTCCACACTTTCAGAGCCCTGACCACAGCTAACAACTCCCGGTCCCCCACATCATAGTTTCGCTCCGCCGGACCGAGCTTCCTTGAAAAGAAAGCGCAGGGGCGGAGTTTCGGTGGCATGCCCGAGCGCTGTGATAGCATGGCTCCAACCCCAGTCTCAGACGCGTCCATCTCCACTATGAACGCCAAAGAGGGGTCCGGATGAGCCAGCAAGGGAGCGTTGGTGAACAGCTCCTTCAGACGACTGAAAGCCTCCGCCGACCACCGCAAACGAGCCGGCCCCCCCTTCAGCAGTGAGGTAATGGGAGCAGCCACCTGACCAAAACCCCAGATAAACCTCCGGTAGTAATTGGCAAACCCTAAAAACCGCTGCACCCCCTTTACCGTGGTCAGAGTCGGCCAATTACGCACGGCTGTAATGCGGTCACACTCCATCACCACCCCAGAGGTGGAAATGCGATACCCCAGGAAGGAAACGGCTTGTTTGGAAAACACACATTTCTTGACGTACAGGTCATGCTCCAGCAGTCGCCCAAGTACTTTGCCCACCAGAGACACATGCGCGGCGCGTGTGGTGGAATAGATCAAGATATCATCTATATACACCACCACACCCTGCCCGTGCAGGTCCCTGAGAATCTCATCCACGAAAGATTGAAAGACGGCTGGAGCATTCTTCAACCCATACGGCATGACGAGGTACTCATAATGGCCAGATGTTGTACTAAACGCAGTCTTCCACTCATCTCCTTCGCGGATACGCACCAGATTATATGCGCTCCTGAGGTCCAGTTTTGTGAAGAAACGCGCCCCGTGAAATGATTCAACCGCCGTAGCAATGAGGTAACTAAATCCCACTGTGATGGCATTTAGACCTCTATAATCAATGCACGGCCGCAGACCTCCCTCCTTTTTCTTCACAAAAAAGAAACTCGAGGAGACAGGTGATATGGACGGCCGAATGTACCCCTGTCCCAGAGATTCAGTGATATATGTCTCCATAGCCACTGTCTCCTCCTGTGACAACGGGTACACGTGACTCCTAGGAAGTGTTGCATTTACCTGGAGGTTTATCGCGCAATCCCCTCGTCGATGAGGTGGTAATTTGGTCGCCCCCTCTGAATATGCGATAGCCAAATCGGCATATTCAGAGGGAATGTGCACAGTGGAAACCTGGTCTGGCCTCTCCACCGTTGTGGCACTGATGGAAACTCCTTTACACCTACCTGAACACTCCTCTGACCACCCCTGGAGAGCCCCCTGTTTCCACGAAATCATAGGATTGTGCGTAGCCAGCCAGGGAATCCCCAGCACCACTGGAAACGCAGGTGAATCAATAAGGTATAGACTAATCCACTCCCCATGACCCCCCTGCGTTACCATGTCCAGCGGAACCGTGGCCTCCCTGACCAGCCCTGACCCTAACGGTCAGCTATCTAGGGAGTGCACAGAGAAGGGTTGCTCTATTGACACAAGCGGAATACCTAGTCTCAAAGCGAGTCCGCGATCCATAAAGTTCCCAGCTGCGCCTGAATCAACTAGCGTCTTATGCTGGAGAGAGGGAAAAAACTCAGGGAAAGCGATTAGTAAGAACATGTGACCAACAGGGAGCTCTGGGTGAGTCTGGTGCTGACTCACCTGGGGTGACCGAGCAGTGCTCTGCCTGCACTCTCAATTCCCAGAGGAGCTCCTCCAGCACCGATCGGCAGTGTGTCCTCTCCGACCACAACTGGTGCAGGAGGAGCCTCCTCCTCCGGTTCCCCTCGATGCGGCCCCACCTAACTCCATAGGGATTGGAGCGGAAGGGCCGGGAGGTGGAACGAACAGGGCCCTTCCCGACCACCTGCGAGCCACCAGCAGGTTGTCCAGTCGTATGGACAGGTCAATTAGCTCATCGAGGGAGAGGGTAGCGTCTCGACAAGCCAACTCCCTGCGGACGTCCTCCCGGAGACTACAACGGTAGTGGTAGATCAGGGCCCTGTCGTTCCACCCCGCTCCAGCGGCCAAGGTCCGAAACTCCAGCGCAAAGTCCTGCGCACTCCTCGTCTCCTGTCTAAGGTGAAACAGCCGTTCACCCGCCGCTCGGCCCTCTGGTGGGTGGTCGAACACGGCCCGGAACCGGCGGGCGAACTCTGGGTAGTGGTCCCTTGCGGAGTCTGGGCTATCCCACACTGCGTTGGCCCACTCCAGGGCTCGACCCATCAGACAGGAGACAAGGGCGCTCACGCTCTCCTCCCCAGAGGGAGTCGGACGGACGGTAGCCAGGTATAACTCCAACTGGAGCAAGAACCCCTTACATCCAGCCGCCGTCCCATCGTACTCCCTCGGGGGAGCGAGACGGAGCGAGCTGGATCCGGACGCCGCCGGAGGAGTCGGTTGAAGCGGGGAAGGATCTGGGGGCGAGGGAAGGAGACCACTCCTCTCCCATCGGTCCATTCTCTCCATCATCTGGTCCATCGCTGACCCGATACGGTGGAGGACGGTTGTGTGATGGAGGACTCGCTCCTCCATAGATGGGAGAGGGGGAGTAGCTGCTCCTGCTGACTCCATGAATTTGGTGCGGGCTTCTGTCACGACAGCTAGGAGTGGTGGGTGTGGAGTCAGGCGCAGAGAGCAGAGTGTACGGAACAACCGACTTTAATGCGGTCGTAAAACTTGTACAACGCCAGAACACACAGGCGAACAAACAGAACACAAATATGAGCAGCCCAAACACAGGACATGCACTAAACACCAACAGAACAGCTAACAATCTCGCACGAAAGGAGGCGGGCTTAACCGGCTTAAATAGCCCTAACAAACACAAAACGAAAACAGGTGCAAACAATAAGAATAATCAACAGAAAGAAAGTAGCGGATCGGTGGCAGCTAGTAGGCCGGTGACGACGACAGCCGAACGCCGCCCGAACAGGCAGAGGAGCCACCGTCGGTGGAAGTCGTGACACTTTTAAAACAGCTCTTACACTAAAAGGGCATTGTCATTATTTTCACAATTGTACAGTATTATTCCAACCTCATAGTGTGGAAATATATATATATATATATATATATATGTTTTGTACACTCAGTGTGTATATATATATATATATATATATATATATATATATATATATATATATATATATATATACACACTGAGTGTACAAAACATTAGTAACATTAGGAACTTCCTAATATTGAGTTGCACCCCCTTTTTCCCTCAAAACAGCCTACACAGCGATGCTGGTCCAAGTTGGCTGGATGTCCTTTGGGTGGTGGACCATTCTTGATACACACAGGAAACTGTTGAGTTTGAAGAACCCAGCAGTGTTGCAGTTCTTGACACACACAAACCGGTGCACATGGCACCTGCTACCATACCCTGGTCAAAGGCACTTAAATATTTTGTCTTGCCCATTCACCCTCTGAATGGCACACATACACAATCCATGTCTCAACTGTCTCTCCTTCAGCTACACTGATTGAAGTGGTTTTAACAGGGGAATTCAATAAGGGATCATAGTTTTCACCTGGATTCACCTGGTCAGTCTATGTCATGGAAAGAGCAGGTGTCCTTAATGTTTTGTACACTGGGCCTTTAATAAATATATGTCAACTGTTGTACAATGAGAATGACTAATCATTTGATGTCACATACACCTATTAACACTAGAGGGCGACCTTTCTCTCGGATTTCTCTGCCAACATAAGCTGATATTTTGGCACTAACAAGCATAGAGTTATGGTGTGAATCACACACACACACACACACAAGAAAGAAAGAGTTTATGCTATGCTGTATGTGCATTATATAGACTTACAGTACAGTTAATACAGCATGAACATTAGTATAGGCTTATCTAAGGGCCACATGGCTTATTATGGACCTAGTATTGTACCTGCAATTATCAATAACATGTCATATCATGAACAAAACACATAGTATGTGGATATACAAAAATAAGCATTTGCAGTATGTTTATTGCAATAACAGACCAAAAATATCGAAATCGGTGGACAGTGATCTCATATAGCTATTATATTGAAGTCAAAATTGAGCAATATTCTCCTCTGCTTATTTCCACCCATTCTAAACCAATCAAACCATGTTAATTTATGACATAAACATTAACATAAGCAGTGCTTAGTAGCATATCCATATCTTATCCCCACAGAGAAAAGTGGAGCATTGAAGAAAACCAAATGAGTGCTGATAAGAGAGGAGAGTATGCTCCGAGCGTTTTAGACACACAGTCCTCTGGGTAGCGTTAATTGATGAAGCCTCTCTAATGAACGGGGCAGATCCTCGCCAAAGGCCATGTTTTAACAACAATTACCACGCCAAGGAAATATGAGCGCATTTGGATTAGTGAGACTCACTATCCAGCAAGCCATTTTCGGAGCTAATGACAAACTCGTCAAAGTCATCTTTATTAAATGCCAAAACTTGTGCGGATGCGTCATTGCAAGCATCGGGTCATGATGTTTGAGGTCTGTTCTCTTGTCCTCTATGTAGAGAGTTAAGAAGCTAAAAGTTAAAGTTAGGGGGGGAAATCTAGATAAAAGTTTATCAGTAAAAAGTTTATCATTTGTATTTTCCTGATATAACTTGGATGACAGTCTGTGTTTTATTACTGGGAGATAAAGTTATTGGGAGATGAGTAGCATATTCGGTTGGATCTGATCATGTACAGCAGAACGCAAGAGCTCGTTTGCATGAACCTGTTATGAGATATTGTCATGAGATTAATTTGTTGCTAAAAACTGTCAGTGGTCAGTCGCCGCAGTCTCTACTGAAGTTTTGCATAAAATCCATAATTAATCAAAGTGATGATAGTCTGTAATCACTTGGCACTTTGATTGACATCTGAAGATGTGGAGTTGGACAGAAGATGGAGGCCTCATGTAAATAATCTTAAAGAGTATCTGTTTTTCCAGAGCGGGTGGATTCTGGTATGAGAGTCTGACATCGCCGAGTGCTCCTAGGAAGTAATCTTACTGCACACAGACAGACAGCAAAGCTGCGAGGTGGAGATCATTGATAGGATACATCAAAGCGTCCTTGATATCATCCTCCATTACATCCTTCAGCCTCCCTTGGCTTTCAAGACAAATTCTGTAATTTACATTAGTTTAACCAAGACTGCAACTCTCTCAGATGCAATGGTTGCAACACAATCTCATAAATAATCTGTCACGAAATAATGTATTTGCATTAAATTAGAATGTCACATATTTTGATGTTTGTAATTCTAAAGATTTGCGATAGCTATAATCTACGTTGTCCATATTAGGACAGCATCCATGATAAAGCACTACAAAGGAGTATCTTCCATACACTGAGGTGGTCTGCTGGGGTTCATGGAGCACCAGAGGATTCCTCCAGTGTCATCTCCCTGAGGCCCCCTGCCAGATCTGCCCTGGCAGGCTCTACACATTGCCTGTATGTAATTCAAAGTGACAGGGCTGCAGCTTGGGGCCAGACCTTTAACCCTGTATGCCATGTTAACAAACAGGCCCTGGGAAGCCAGTAAAGAGCCCCCACCCCACCCCCACACCTCCTTCTGCCTCCCTCCTCCTACTCTCTCCATCTTCCTCCCCCACTTTCTCCCTCATCCCTCCTTCCTACTCTGTCAGGTCACCTGTAAAAGGACCCAGGGTTCCACCTTGTCTTGTGAAGATATCTTTTAGATCTATTGTCACAGCCCCCGGGCTAATGAATTACTAAGACACAGTGCCCCAAGTACCTCTGTTATTTTAAACATTGGTTAAGAATGGCTCTGATAGTAGAATAGTGAGAAGTCTTTAGCTATATATTTCTTACTGCAGGTGTACTCCATTATAAATCACACACAGTAGGATTGTCTATCCTGTGTGATCAGTACCTAATTATTACACGTCAGTAACCCGCCCATGTGATATTGTGTTGATGTTGTGTTGTATCAAATGCCATAACCAATGTTTATCTAATGCTGGTAAAGAATGCATGTCTTTCGGGCAGTCGACCTGAACCTGTTGAGAAGCGTGGCAGTGTTTTGCTCTTCCCCTACCTGTGTGTTCTGTGCATGGTGGATGACCCTGTGGCTGCGCACAAGTAGGGTTGTCTAATAGACTGCGTTGTACGAAAAGCAACACTAGCCCTGATTTGGAAATGTCAGGGTGACTCACAGCTCAACACTGTCATCGTGTCCTCACCATGCTTTTGTGCCCGTAACGGTATTATCAAATTTTTTTGTAAACGTCAAAATGCAACAACAACAAAAAAGAAATCAACTTAACTTTGCAGTCATGTTGGGGAAGTGGGAACATCTTCTTGATAGCATTTATCAAGCGATTATGAATTACCTCAGGCCGCAAAGGGGTAATTTAATGCCACTTATGAATATGGAAATTTCATCCCATTGTCATAACACACTTATAAGTCACTAGACTGATTCATGAACAGCAACCTCGACAGTTATCGTTTTTGTTTACTTCTGTTAGAACATGAGTTATACTATGACTGTACTATTATGATGTGTTATAAACTGGGTGGTTCGAGCCCTGAATGCTGATTGGCTGACAGTCGTGGTACAGTATATGAGACCGTGTACCACGGGTATGACAAAACATTTATTTTTACTGCTCGAATTACGTTGGTAACAAGTTTATAATAGCAAAAAGGCACCTCGGGGGTTTGTGGTGTATGGCCAATGTACCACGGTTAGGGGCTATATCCAGACATTCTGCATTGCGTCGTGCTAAGAACAGCCCTTAGCCGTGGTATATTGGCCATATAGCACACTCCCTCGAGGTGCCTTATTGCTAAATTATAAGAGGCAAGAGATGGCCGAAGTACGGTGTCTGTATTATGACATATGAACACAGGGTTCTTAACTCTGTCATCAATGGTACGGAATCAAATCAAATCAAATGTTATTTGTCACATGCGCCAAATACAACAGGTGTAGACCTTTTTGCTCATTTACAAGCCCTTAACTGTAGCGAGTCAATGTGGAGGCTATATACAGGGGGTACCGGTAGCGAGTCAATGTGGAGGCTATACACAGGGGGTACCGGTAGCGAGTCAATGTGGAGGCTATACACAGGGGGTACCGGTAGCGAGTCAATGTGGAGGCTATACACAGGGGGTACCGGTAGCGAGTCAATGTGGAGGCTATACACAGGGGGTACCGGTAGCGATTCAATGTGGAGGCTATACACAGGGGGTACCGGTAGCGAGTCTCTTTACAATGACTGATTGTCTCACTATACATACATTTCCATAACTAACTAGTCGTTCCTGAGAGTGAGACACTCATCCATATCTAGTGTACCTATGTGTGTTTCTCCTATATGTGATCAGATACTATACTGTTCAGGTAATATACTGATCAGGTAGTATACTGTTCTGGTAATATACTGTTCAGGTAATATACTGATCAGGTAGTATACTGTTCTGGTAATATACTGTTCAGGTAATATACTGATCAGGTAGTATACTGTTCTGGTAATATACTGTTCAGATAATATACTGATCAGTTAGTATACTGTTCAGGAAGTATACTGTTCAGGTAATATACTGTTCAGGTAATATACTGTTAAGGTAATATACTGATCAGTTAATATACTGTTCGGGTAATATACTGTTCGGGTAAAATGCTGTTCGGATAATATACTGTTTAGGTAATATACTGTTCAGGTAATATACTGATCAGGTAATATACTGATCAGGTAATATACTGTTCAGGTAATATACTGTTCAGGTAATATACTGATCAGGTAATATACTGTTCAGGTAATATACTGTTCAGGTAATATACTGATCAGGTAATATACTGATCAGGTAATATACTGTTCAGGTAATATACTGTTCAGGTAATATACTGTTAAGGTAATATACTGATCAGGTAATATACTGATCAGGTAATATACTGTTCAGGTAATAAACTGTTAAGGTAATATACTGTTCAGGTAATATACTGTTCAGGTAATATACTGTTAAGGTAATATACTGATCAGGTAATATACTGATCAGGTAGTATACTGTTCTGGTAATATACTGTTCAGGTAATATACTGATCAGGTAGTATACTGTTCTGGTAATATACTGTTCAGGTAATATACTGATCAGGTAGTATACTGTTCTGGTAATATACTGTTCAGGTAATGTACTGATCAGGTAGTATACTGTTCTGGTAATATACTGTTCAGATAATATACTGATCAGTTAGTATACTGTTCAGGAAGTATACTGTTCAGGTAATATACTGTTCAGGTAATATACTG
>QNTS01001849.1:379050-450397 GCA_003317085.1 Hucho hucho | reverse complement strand
GCTTCATGGCGCTGGAAAGATGCCTCATGTTGAGCGATCACCGCCAACAGGTCCTTGGAACTGAGTGTTTCTGAGTCCATGAGTGACTTGGTTTTTCTGTCACAGGCTGGGCTTGAACTCAGGTCTCAGATGTGGAGAGTAGGGTGTTCTACCCCTTAGCCACAGAGGAGGTATAGTTGGACCCAAACGAAACACTCAAGGCAATACTCCAGGCAAAGTAGATTAAATTTAAAGAAAGGTTCTTTGCAAGTCAAAAATAATCCAACAAAAGTTCTTCTCAGAAAGAGGTATACTAACGGAGATAAAGTAAACAAAACAGGAGGAAAAATAAAATAACTCCACGAGGGGAGAAAAACAAAATAAAAATAACTTAGAAAAGCTTACTTGGGATAGCTTAGATTACTTGGAAAGACTCTGTGGGACACAGCAGGAGACGCATAGCCAAGACTCCGAAACCAAGTGAGGAACAAGGGGAAAAAAACACAGCTAAAATACTCTAGGGGAAACAAGGCACAGGTGACCTGGATAACGCTAATAAGGACACACGAGGAAGAGCTAAGGCAGAGGGGAACACAGGTGACCTCTAGAGGCCCGGAGACAAACAGGAGGCAGGAAGCTGACACATGGCCTTTACTAGGCCTGTGCCATGGCCAGATTGATAGCCCACTGAGCTAAAGCATAGCCATGGTTACTCATGACGTAATGTTCTCCAAACTACCTCCTCCACTTTGGTATATGTTCCCTTAGATGATTTGTAATTAGAGTACAATCTAATTCCATTTCATGCCATGACATGAAAGTTCCGGAAATAGTTTAAGTGGAGTGTCCTCTTCAGTTGTTCTAAGATCCCTAAGAATAACATGATAGAGTTGTTTTGTGAGGAAGGCAATTAGTATATGCTTGTCGGAACTGCAAATGTGTCCATTACATTAATATGGCAAGGGGCCTGGTGATGTTCCTTCGATGTAGCCTAACAGTCGCTTTCACTCAAGCCCTGTCTGTTGAGACTAAGAGTCACTTGGGTCAGCGTTAAATGTAATATATTTATAATTCATTCACTTTGCAGTGCCTTCAGAAAATATTCAGACCCCTTGACTTTTTCCACATTACAGCCTTATTCTAAAATGGAATAAATATTAAAATGTCCTCAGAAATCTACACACAATACCCCATAATGACAAAGCGAAGACAGGTTTTTAGACATTTTTTGCAAATGTATTAAAAATAAAAAACTGAAATAACATATTTACACAAGTATTCAGACCCTTTGCTATGAGACTCAAAATTGAGCTCAGGTGATTCTTGTTTCCGTTGATCATCCTTGAGATGTTTCTACAACTTGATTGGAGTCCACCTGCGGTAAATTCAATTGATTGTACATGATTTAGAAAGGAACACACCTGTCTATATAAGGTCCCACAGTTGACAGTGCATGTTAGAGCAAAAATCAAGCCATGAGGTTGAAGGAATTGTCCGTAGAGCTCCGAGACAGGATTGTATTGAGGCACAGACCTGGGGAAGGGTACCAAAAAATGTCTGCAGCATTGAAGGTCCCCAAGAACACAGTGGCCTCCTTCATTCTTAAATGGAAGAAGTTTGGAACCACCAAGACTCTTCCTAGAGATGGCCACCGGGCCAAACTTCCAGAAGGACAACCATCTCTGCAGCCCTCCACCAATCAGGCCTTTATGGTAGAGTGGCCAGACGGAAGCCATTCCTCAGTAAAAGGCACATGACAGCCCGTTTGGAGTTTGCCAAAAGGCACCTAAAAGACTCTCAGACCATGGGAAACAAGATTTGCTGGTCTGATGAAACCAAGATTGAACTCTTTGGTCTGAATGCCAAGCGTCACGTCTGGAGGAAACCTATGGTGAATCATGGTGGTGGCAGCATCATGCTGTGGGGATGTTTTTCAGCAGCAGGGACTGGGAGACTAGTCAGGATCGGGGGAAAGATGAACGGAGCAAAGTATAGAGAGACCTTTGATGCAAACCTGCTCCAGAGCGCTCAGGACTTTAGACTGGGGCGAAGGTTCACCTTCCAACAGGACAACAACCCTAAGCACACAGCCAAGACAAAACAGGAATGGCTTCGGGACAAGTTTTCTGAATGTCCTTGAGTGGCCCAGCCAGAGCCTGGACTTGAACCCGATTGAACATCTCTGGAGACACCAGAAAATAGCTGTGCAGCAACACTCCCCATCCAACCTGACAGAGCGTGAGGGGATCTGCGGAGAAGAATGGGAGAAATTCCCCAAATACAGGTGTGCCAAGCTTGTAGCATCATACCCAAGAAGATGCTGTAATCGTTGCCAAAGGTGCTTCAACAAAGTACTGAGTAAAGGGTCAGAATACTTATGTAAATGTAATATTTCATTTGTTTTATTTTTTATAATTTACCACAAATTTCTACAAACATGCTTTTGCTTTGTCATTTTGAGGTATTGTGTGTAGATTGATGAGATTTTCTATTTTTTCAATACATTTTAGAATAAAGCTTTAGCGTAACAAAATATGGAAAAAGTTATTGGGTCTAAGTACTTTCCGAAGGCACTGTATATCAACAGCTGTCTCATTCTGGGATATCAAGAAGCACTCTGTGTCAAGAAGGAGACTTTGTTGGCTCATGCTGCTACCTCAGTCCAATGAAAGAGTATGGGACAGAGTATTTGTACCATAGCTACCTCACTCAGTACAATTAAAGGATTTGAGACTTGACTTGGCATCAGGGTTGTTTTGCCCTACCCTGCAGTGTGAGCTAAGGCGCAGATGATAGTGAGTGTACACTCTATGTCTCAGGGGAATAGGCCATTCTAAACAGTGGTAATCACTAAGGACAGAGAGCATCTATCCACTTCACTCCATAGATCAGAGAGGCTGACATCCATTTATTTTATCAGGCATTCTGAGGCCTCGCCTTGCGCTAGGTTAGGTATTCTATTGGTGATGTCCTGCCATTGTTATTCAGTTCTGTTCTGTGGCCAGCTCACAATCCCTATTAATAATTTTTTTGGCATTGCAATTTGATTGTGAGTCCCGCTTGTCATGCATTCGGTTTCACCTCTAAGCCATGAAATGATTTTTTTATTTTTTATTATGGATTCCTTGTGTTATTATTATTCGGTTGGTGTTGGATGAATAATCACTTTTTCTGTGGTTGATAACCCCTTAGCAGAGGCAACGTTAAAATACTTAATGTAATTAAATCATAATTTGCAATTTGTTATCTTCTAGAGAATACTCTGTCATATCTGTGATAATTCAATCAGAAATAATATAATTTATCCTTTAAAGTGCTGCTCTTTGTTTGCTACAGGAGGAAATTAATTAATTGATATGGCCTTTCCGATGGTATCCTATAATTTCTCATTGTTTTATGCAATTGCGACATTGAGTACTTTCCCCATTTTACATTAATCTAGCGCGCTAAGAATTACACAACCAATACACAACAATAACATCTGGGCACTTCCACGCTAACAGAGTGATGCTGAGCAGGGTTGGGCTCAGTTCGAATTGAAGGCAGTCAATTCAGGAAGTAAACTAAAATTACACTTCAATAATCGAAAAAATGACATTTATTTTCAATGACTTCTCTATAAACTGAAAAGTAGAAGCTATTTATTTAAAGATTTCAGAATTTATAATTCAAATTACTTCCTGAATTGATTACCTTCAATTCAAATTGAGCCCAACTCTGATGCAGAGATTCATATGTTTTACTTTAAAATGTACATGGTGCTTAATTAACTAATCTGGCTGAATTAGAATCAGTGTGATGCGCTGTGTGCGTGCATGTGTGAGTGTGTGTGTGTGTGTGTGTGTGTGAAGCAGTGTGAGCTGGGCTGATACAGAGACTGAGGTGCAAACAGCTGCAGGCTGTGGAGATAGGGCTAAGGCTAAGCAACGTGGGCCGATGGGGAAATTAGACACAACAAAAATACGAACCAAGTCACAATTATGGCATCACATTAAAACGAGCGACTCGGGTCCACTCAGCCTAATAATCTCAAGGGATTACTGTTGACTAATTTGCTCCAATCTACAGTGGTCTGACCTGGTGCATGTGTGTTGTTGAGTGATTTTAGGTACTTAGGCAGAGCAGAAGTGATGGATTGCATTGTTGTTTGCATTATACAGCATGCTTTGATGTAGTAGCCAGCTACGAGGAGGTAGGCTACTCCCTAGTGTATGCAGGCCTCAGCTCTACCAATGCATCAAACCTGTTGGGTTAAAAATAAGACAATCATCGAAGCTATCCAAGAATATTCTTTGGTCCATTGATCATCTGTGTTTTATCGTCCCTGGTGCAGCTAAACATAGACATGGTATATAAATCCACACATAGTGTTCAACATCATTACGTTGCCCTAAATATCACATAGTGTATTGGACTGGGGTGATGTTTTAGTTTCACAGGTGTTGTGGACACATTACAGCCATTTCTAGCCACATTACAGCCATTTCTAGGAGTAGGTGTGTAAAATAGAATTTGCCGCTCTAGAATATTCTCCCTCGTTCAAAGCAGGCCTGATTGATGACTGCTGATTTCTGTCATTGTTTGTCCAGACTGTCCCAGGTATTTAACCTGCTCTGGTAGAAACGCAATGGAAAGAAAAATATGTGGCATTCATTCTTTGCAGATTTTCCAAAATAGTTCAGCGTCATTCTTTCCATCCAGACATTCGAAAAGAACACTGTGACCGTCCCATCATTTTTTTCCCACCGACATTCTAAAATAATTATTCTGATATTTTTTCCAGACAAAATGGGAGCAAAAAACAGCAAGCTGACCCCGGAGGTGATGGAGGATCTGGTGAAGAGCACGGAATTTAATGAGCACGAGCTGAAACAGTGGTACAAAGGCTTCCTGAAAGACTGCCCCAGTGGACGACTCAATCTAGACGAGTTCCAACAACTCTATGTGAAGGTAGCTACAGAACACTGTCACTCTGTCCACATCTGACTGCACCCTATTACCTATAAAGTGCACTACTTTTCACGAGATCCCATCAGGCTCTGGTCAAAGGTAGTGCACTATATTGGGAATAAGGGTGCCATTTGGGATGCACACGATCACTGTCACTTTGCCAACATCTGCATAGACACAGACACTTTTATCAGCAGTGTTTCTATATAGTAGAGTAGAGTAGAGGAGTGGAGAAGAGAAGAGAAGCACAGTACTACATGGTTTCAATTTCCACACAAGTCCATGTGTTCTAAAACCATACAACTCAATACTCTACAGACATTTTGAGAACTATCAGAAATGCAAAGGTTTTGGTGGTTTGTAAGGATAACAGAAGCATATGTCATCGCAGTGGCAGAGCAATCGAACCAACATGATACTATGGCAAGCTCAATGAAAGTACTGTAATGAGTAATGAGAACATTACAGTACGCGATATCATACTCCTCTCCTATTCGTTCCCTCAGCTGTATCTGTTATGTTATTCGTTCCCTCTTGTACCTGGGCAGGAAACTGAGCACTTTGATTAAAATCTCCTTTAATATTATTACTCTGGGAAAAGTATTGAAAAAATTAAATTAATTCAATTAGAACCCATGAATTATAAATGTTTTAGTTCTTAATACATTAGATAGTTTTAATGAAATGTTATATAGCTTTGTTAAATCTTTATAATCTTCTATTTAATGAATCGAAATAAGAACATTAAGGTCTTATATCCTTAGACCACTTTGTATGTTATGCTGTATGAATATTGACCATGTGTACTGTGTCATGTGTACTGGAGGGTAGATTTATGGTTAGTGGATATATAGTCACTTACATTATTACCCTGGTCAGTCCTCTCAGGAAATGTCCCGTAATGAAAGACCGTTACATTAGCCATGTTACAGAGTTCTAATGGCACATCTCGAAATATCAACACTGCTCTAGATTGTTTCCCAAATGGCACCCAATTCCCTAGATAGTGCACGACTTTTAACCAGAGCCCTATGGGTCCAGGTCAAAAGTAGTGCACTATAAAGGGAATAGGGATGCACCCCTAGTCTGCTTTAGCGGAGGCTTTAGAACACGCTACAATACATAAACACTCATTCAAATATACAGCTGAAGTCGGAAAATTACATACACCTTAGCCAAATACATTTAAACTCTGTTTTTCACAATTCCTGACATTTAATCCTAGTAAGAATTCCCTGTCTTTTTTAAGAATGTGAAACCTCAGAATAATAGTAGAGAGAATTATTTATTTCAGCTTTTATTTCTTTCATCACATTCCCAGTGGGTCAATTAGTACAGTGAGGGAAAAAAGTATTTGATCCCCTGCTGATTTTGTACGTTTGCCCACTGAAAAAGAAATGATCAGTCTATAATTTTAATGGTAGGTTTACTTGAACAGTGAGAGACAGAATAACAACAAAAAGATCCAGAAAAACACATGTGAAAAATGTTATAAATTGATTTGCATTTTAATGAGGGAAATAAGTATTTGACCCCTCTGCAAAACATGACTTAGTACTTGGTGGCAAAACCCTTGTTGGCAATCACAGAGGTCAGACGTTTCTTGTAGTTGGCCACCAGGTTTGCACACATCTCAGGAGGGATTTTGTCCCACTCCTCTTTGCAGATCTTCTCCAAGTCATTAAGGTTTCGAGGCTGACGTTTGGCAACTCGAACCTTCAGCTCCCTCCACAGATTTTCTATGGGATTAAGGTCTGGAGACTGGCTAGGCCACTCCAGGACCTTAATGTGCTTCTTCTTGAGCCACTCCTCTGTTGCCTTGGCCGTGTGTTTTGGGTCATTGTCATGCTGGAATACCCATCCACGACCCATTTTCAATGCCCTGGCTGGGGGAAGGAGGTTCTCACCCAAGATTTGATGGTACATGGCCCCGTCCATCGTCTCTTTGATGCGGCGAAGTTGTCCTGTCCCCTTAGCAGAAAAACACCCCCAAAGCATAATGTTTCCACCTCCATGTTTGACGGTGGAGATGGTGTTCTTGGGGTCATAGGCAGCATTCCTCCTCCTCCAAACACAGCGAGTTGAGTTGATGCCAAAGAGCTCCATTTTGGTCTCATCTGACCACAATACTTTCACACAGTTGTCCTCTGAATCATTCAGATGTTCATTTGCAAACTTCAGACGGGCATGTATATGTGCTTTCTTGAGCAGGGGGACCTTGCGGGCCGCTGCAGGATTTCAGTCCTTCACGGCGTAGTGTGTTACCAATTGTTTTCTTGGTGACAATGGTCCCAGCTGCCTTGAGATCATTGACAAGATCCTCCCGTGTAGTTCTGGGCTGATTCCTCACCGTTCTCATGATCATTGCAACTCCACGATGTGAGATCTTGCATGGAGCCCCAGGCCGAGGGAGATTGACAGTTCTTTTGTGTTTCTTCCATTTTCGAATAATCGCACCAACTGTTGTCACCTTCTCACCAAGCTGCTTGGCGATGGTCTTGTAGCCCATTCCAGCCTTGTGTAGGTCTACAATCTTGTCCCTGACATCCTTGGAGAGCTCTTTGGTCTTGGCCATGGTGGAGAATTTGGCATCTGATTAATTGATTGCTTCTGTGGACAGGTGTCTTTTATACAGGTAACAAACTGAGATTAAGAGCACTCCCTTTAAGAGTGTGCTCCTAATCTCAGCTCGTTACCTGTATAAAAGACACCTGGGAGCCAGAAATCTTTCTGATTGAGAGGGGGTCAAATACTTTCCCTCATTAAAATGCAAATCAATTTATAACATTTTTCACGTGCGTTTTTCTGGATCTTTTTGTTGTTATTCTGTCTCTCACTGTTCAAATAAACCTACCATTAAAATTATAGACTGATCAGTGGGCAAACGTACAAAATCAGCAGGGGATCAAATACTTTTTTCCCTCACTGTATTTGGTAGCATTGCCTTTAAATTGTTTAACTTGGGTCAAACATTTTGGGTAGCCTTCCACAAGCTTCCCACAATAAGTTGGGTCAATTTTGGCCCATTCCTCCTGACAGAGCTAGTGTAACTGAGTCAGGTTTGTAGGCCTAATTGCTCACACACACTTTCTCAGTTCTGCCCACATATTTTCTATAGGATTGAGGTCAGTGCTTTGTGATGGCCACTCCAATACTTTGACTTTGTTGTCCTTAAGCCATTTTGCCACAATTTTGGAAGTATGCTTGCGGTCATTGTCCATTTGGAAGACCCATTTGCGACCAAGCTTTAACTTCCTGACTGAGAGATGTCTTGAGATTTTGCTTCAATATATCCACCTAATTTTCATTCCTCATGATGCCATCTATTTTGTGAAGTGCACCAGTCCCTCCTGCAGCAAAGCACCCCCACAACATGATGCTGCCACCCCCGTGCTTCACGGTTGGGATGGTGTTCTTCGGCTTGCAAGCCTCCCCGTTTCCTCCAAACATAACAATGGTCATTATGGCCAAATAGTTCATTTTTGTTTCATCAGAACAGAGGATATTTCTCCAAAAAGTATGATCTTTGTCCCCATGTGCAGTTGCAAACCGTAAGTCTGGCTTTTTTATGGCGGTTTTGGAGCAGTGGCTTCTTCCTTGCTGAGCGGCCTTTCAGATTATGTCGATATAGAATTCGCTTTTTGTGGATATAGATACTTTTGTACCTGTTTCCTCCAGCATCTTCACAAGGTCCTTTGCTGTTGTTCTGGGATTGATTTGCACTTTTCGCACCAAAGTACGTTCATCTCTAGGAGACAGAACGCGTCTCCTTTCTGAGCAGTATTGATGGCTGCGTGGTCCCATGGTGTTTATACTTGCGTACTATTGTTTGTACAGATGAACGTGGTACCTTCAGGCTTTTGGAAATTGCTCACAAGGATGAACCAGACTTGTGGAGGTCTACAATTTTTTTCTGAGGTATTGGCTGATTTCTTTTGACTTTCCCATGATGTCAAGCAAAGAGGCACTGAGTTTGAAGGTAGGCCTTGAAATACATCCACAGGTACACCTACAATTGACTCAAATTATGTCAGTTAGCCTATCAGAAACTTCTAAAGCCATGACGTAATTTTCTGGAATTTTCCAAGCTGTTTAAAGGCACATTCAACTTAGTGTATGTAAACTTCGGACCCACTGGAATTGTGATACAGTGAATTATAAGTGAAGTAATCTGTCTGTAAACAATTGTTGGAAAAATTACTTGTGTCATGCATGAAGTAGATGTCCTAACCGACTTGCCAAAACTATAGTTTGTTAACAAGAAATGTGTGGAGTGGTTGAAAAACAAGTTTTAATTACTCCAACCTAAGTGTATGTAAACTTCTGACTTCAACTGTACATGCAGAAATATAATGCCACCCGCAGTAACTCTGTTCAAGCCAGTCATAAAAAGCTCTACGCAAAGTTGTTTTCTAACTGGTGATGCCCAAATTGCAAATTGCATGTTAGATATTCATATAAGATCAATCTTTTGTACACCTTAGCGTAAATTGGGGTTCTGTGTGACAGGCTGAGAGGGTTTTGTACTCCGACTCTTTGGAGGACAGTTTACTGTAATACACAATCAGTGCATTGAGTGCACTGTGGGTGAACATTATGTACCATACAGACTACAGATTGGCGTTCCACAGATGTTTTAAAGGCTGATGCCTGCTGACATGTGTTAACCTTTTGTTGTGGCACTCTATTTTGTTTCCAGGCAACAGGATATCAGTGATAAGGTTATATTTAAATCCAAAGGCTCAGATAGTGAGAAAATGGATGATGTCACATTAGCTGGACAGACTGTTCCTGTAAAAAGGGACAGTGTGTTTGTGCAAATGCGTGCAAGCGCTCATGTGTGTGTGTGTGTCCCAATGGTGTGTGTGTGAAGGTATGTTCGATGTTACTTACATACACTCCCCTACGTATTTATTTGAACAGATAATCAAAAACATTTAATTTGGCTCTACACTCTTCCATTTTGGATGTTAGATCAAATGTTTTATATGAGGAGAAAGTACAATGTCACCTTTTACATACATACAGTGCTTTCAGAAAGTATTCATACCCCTCGACTTTTTCCATATTTTGTTAGGTTACAGCCTTATTCTAAAATTAATTAAATCATTTTTTTCCTTCATCAATCTACACACAATACCCCATAATGACAAAGCAAAAATTGTTTTCTAGAAATGTTTTCTAGAAAACTGAAATAAAACATTTACATAAGTATTCAGACCGTTTACTCAGTACTTTGTTGAAGCACCATTGGAAGCGATTATAGTCTCGAGTCCTCTTGGGTATGACGCTACAAGCTTGGAACATCTGTATTTGGGGAGTTTCTCCCATTCTTTTCTGGATCCTCTCAGGCTCTGTCAGGTTGGATGGGGAGCGTTGCTGCACAGCTATTTTCAAGTTTCTCCAGAGATGTTCGATCGGGTTCAAGTCCGGGCTGGGCCCCTCAAGGACATTCAGAAGACTTGTCCCGAAGCCACTCCTGTGTTTTCTTGGCTGTGTGCTTAGGGTTGTTGTCCTGTTGGAAGGTGAACCTTCGCCCCAGTCTGAGGTCCTGCGCGCTCTGGAGCAGGTTTGCATCAAGGATCTCGCTGTACTTTGCTCCGTTCAACTTTGCCTTGATCCTGACTAGTCTCCCAATCCCTGCTGCTGAAAAACATCCCCACAGCATGATGTTGCCAAAACCATGATTCAAGATAGGGATGGTGCCAGGTTTCCTCCAGACGTGACGCTTGGCATTCAGGCCAAAGAGTTCAATCTTGGTTTCATCAGACCAGCAAATCTTGTTTCCCATGGTCTGAGAGTCTTTAGGTGCCTTTTGGCAAACTCATAGCGGGCTTTCATGTGCCTTTTACTGATGAGTGGCTTCTGTCTGTCCACTCTACCGTAAAGGCCTGATTGGTGGACTCCAATCAAGTTGTAGAAACATTTCAAGGAGGATCAATGGAAACAGGGTGCACCTGAGCTCAATTTCGAGTCTCTTAGCAAAGGGTCTGAATACTTATATAAATAAGGTATTTCTGTTTTTTGTTTTGAATAAATTTGCTAAATTTTCTAAAAATCTGTTTTACATCTAGCTTGTGACGCAACAAACTTGTTGGATGCATTTGTTTTTCGTTTTGGTTGTGTTTTGATTATGTTGTGCCCAATAGAAATGAATGGTAAATAATGTATTGTGTCATTTTGGAGTCACTTTTATTATAATTAAGAATAGAATATGTTTTTGAACACTTCTACATTAATGTTACAGATGCACAAAGATCATACCCCCAAAACATGCTAAACTTTCACCATTACCAATAACAGGGGAGGTTAGCATTTCTTGGGGGGTATGATCTTTGTTCGTCTGTAACTTTATCACTCACTCATTATTCACAATTTCTTCATGATTTTGCATAATTATTATCATATGATACGAAAATAGAGGTCTTTGGCCACTCACAACAGCGGTAGGTTTGGCCTTCGAAGGAACAATGCTCATGCAGAAAATATCTTATCCCTACTGTAAAATATGGTGTTGGCTCTTTGATGTTATTTGACTATTTTTCCTCCATTGATCCTCAAGCCCTTGGTAGGGTCAACAGCTTCATGAATGGCTGAAGGCCATTTTAGTCAAAAATCTGCTTGCCTCTGCCAGCGGGCTAAAACTTGGCTGAAAGTGAATCTTCCAGCAAGACAATCGCCCCAATCACACATCAAAATCCTCAAAGAAATGGCTAATTGACCTCAAAATCAACATTTTGCAATTGCCATCTCAGTCTCTGGACTTGAACCTCATTGAAAACCTGTGGTTTGAATTAAAGAGGGCAGTCCATAAGCACAGATGAAGGATATCAAGGATCAGGAAATATTTTGTATGGAGGAGCCCACTTGGCACAGACTGGTTGAATCAACGTTGAACCAACGTGGAATAGATGTTGAATTGATGTCTGTGCCCAGTGGGAATGGTATAAGATCCCTCCCATGTGTTATACAATCTCATAAAACATTTTAGAAAAAGGCTCAGTGTCGTTATCCTCACAAGGGGAGGGTGCCGGAGTATTGATAACAGGGGATCCAATAAATACAAAAATACTTGTTAATCAACATCTCTTTCTCTGAGCAATTGTTAGTATAAAATAATATAATTTTTAGCATACAATATACTACAGTATTTGTGTTATTTATTTTATACAATCTTTTTCAAGGGATCCAATAATTTTGGACCGCACTGTAGGTATGAAAATACCCTCAAATAAAAGGTGACATTCTGTTCTGTAGCCTCATGAAATGCTGAAGTATAGAGCCAAATGTACACATTTTAGCATCACCGTCCAAGTAAATATGTAGGGTAGTGTATGTTCAGTGATCGTGAGAGAGGGGGGGTGAGAGAAGGGGGGATAGGGGCAGTCGGCCATGACATAATGCTTTTTAATGGTTCACAAACCATCCACCTGAGACAACTGTCCAGATGCCATTCCTGTCACCGTGCTAAATACTGAAGTATCTCTACTTCTATTGTCAACTCTCTGGAGTCCCAGTGTGCTCAAATAGGCTAAGTTAAAACTACAGTCAATCTTTCTTTTCAATCACTCCTTTTTCATTTCAACTGTATTTGTAGTGGCAATCCTTTTGTAGGAATCAAGGGAGTGAACCTTTTTTGGGTGAGCACAATATCAGTACATGGTGAAGGTATAGCTTTGGTGTTTTTCTTTTTTGCCTCTGTGGTGGTAGATTCTATTTTGATCCTCTGTGTCTCTGTTTGCATGCGCAGCTGCGTACCAATGATTTCCAGTAATAGTTTTCCAGACCGAACGCAGAAATCGATCAGCTGTAAAGATTGAGATGCGTCATTGTGGACACAATGAACTCCTAGCATGTTTGTTTTCAACATAAGCTAATGACTTTTTCCACATTTTGTTACGTTACATCCTTATTCTACAATTGATTTAATTGTTTTTTCCCTCATCAATCTACACACAAAACCCCAAAATGACAAAATAAAAACAGGTTTAGAATTTTTTTGGCAAAATGATTTAAAAAACAACATGAATATCACATTTACATAAGTATTCAGACCCTTTACTCAGTACTTTGTTGAGGCACCTTTGGCAGCGAGTGCAGCCTAACATCTTCTTGGGTATGATGCTACAAGCTTGGCACACCTGCATTTGGGGAGTTTCTCCCATTCTTCTCTGCAGATCCTCTAAAGCTCTGTCAGGTTGATGTGGAGCGCCGCTGCACAGCTATTTTCAGGTCTCTCCTGAGATGTTCGATAGGGTTCAAGTCCGGGCTCTGGCTGGGCCACTCAAGGACATTCAAAGCACTTGTCCCGAAGCCATTTCTGTGTTGTCTTGGCTGTGTACTTAGGGTCGTTGTCCTGTTGGAAGGTGAACCTTCACCCCAGCCCAAGTCCTTAGCGCTCTGGAGCAGGTTTTCATCAAGGATCTCTCTGTACTTCGCTTTGTTCATCTCTCCCTCAATCCTGATTAGTCTCCCAATCCCTGCCACTGATATACATCACCACAGCATGATGCTGCCATCATCATGCTTCACCGTAGGGATGGTGCCAGGTTTCCTCCAGACATGACGCTTGGCATTCAAACCAAAGAGTCTATCTTTGTTTCATCAGACCCAAGAATCTTGTTTCTCATGGTCTGAGAGTCTTTTAGGTGCCTTTCGGCAAACTCCAAGCGGGCTGTCATGTGCCCTTTACTGAGGAGTGGCTTCCGTCTGGCCACTCTACCGTAAAGGCCTGATTGGTGGAGTACTGCAGAGATGGTTGTCCTTCTGGAAGATTCTCCCATCTCCACAGAGGAACTGTTGAGCTCTGTCAGATTGAACATCGGGTTCTTGGTCACCTCCCTGACCAAGGCCCTTCTCCCCCGATTGCTCAGTTTGGCCCACCGGCCAGCTCTAGAAAAAGTCTTGGTGGTTCCAAACTTCTTCAATTTAAGAATGATGGAAGCCACTGTGTTCTTGGGAACGTTCAATGGTGCCTACATTTTTCGGAACCCTTCCCCAGATCTGTGCGTCGACACAATCCTGTCTCGGAGCTCTACGGACAATTCCTTTGACCCCATGGCTTGGTTTTTGCTCTGACATGCACTATCAACTGTGGGACCTTGTATAGACAGGTGTGTGCCTTTCCAAATCATGTCCAATCAATTGAATTTACCACAGGTGGACTCCAATCAAGTTGTAGAAACATTTCAAGAAGGATCAATGGAAACAGGATGCACCTGAGCTCAATTTCAAGTCTCATAGCAAAGGGTCTGAATACTTATGTAAATAAGTTATATATATATATATTTTAATACATTTGCAAAAATGTCTAAAAACCTGTTTTTGCTTTGGCATTATGGGGTATTGTGTGTACATTGTTGACGATTTTTTTTATTTAATCCATTTTAGAATAAGGCTGAAACGTAACAAAATGTGGAAAAAGAGAAGGGGTCTGAATACTTTCCGAATGCACTGTATTGTAATAGCAATGTTGAATAATACAATATTGGCTGTCAAGCCAATTACATAATCTTATATTACTGTAGCTTCCTATTTTAATTCCGAAAAGTTTTTGTGATGGTAATGAGTTTGTTTATGATGATAATTATTAGTTGTTCGCTTATTTATTTATTTCACCTTTATTTAGCCAGGTAGGCTAGTTGAGAACAAGTTCTCATTTGCAACTGTGACCTGGCCAAGATAAAGCAAAGCAGTTTGACACATACAACAACACAGAGTTACACATGGAATAAACAAACATACAGTCAATAATACAGTAGAAAAGTCAACATACAGTATGCGCAAATGAGGTAGGATAAGGGAGGTAAGGCAATAAATAGGCCATGGTGGCGAAGTAATTACAATATGGCAATTAAACACTGGAATGGTAGGTGTGCAGAAGATGAATGTGCAAGTAGAGATACTGGGGTGCAAAGGAGCAAGATAAATAAATAAATCTAGTATGGCGATGAGGTCGCTTATTTTGCTAGCTAACTACAGTATCTTCAACCTAGATTACACTCTTGAAAATGCTGAGTTGTTTGGATGACCCAACTGCTGGGTTGCAGGCATTGGGTCACTTAGTTGGGTTGTTTTCTTAAAAAGAGCCAGGTAGGGTTGTTGATGCTGGGTTATTGATGTTGGGTTATTAAGATATGACTCAGCGGATCAGATCAGAAAACTGCAGGCGTGGTTTAGTCGGAGCGTGGCTTTCAGATAGCTGTTTTTGGCCACACGAGACCGTAAATGTCATTCCTGTTATTCTGTTCTGTTGTATTGTCATCACATGTTAAAGATGGAATCCTTAATGGTGAAGCTTGCATTTGTTTGCGATATTACAAAAGCAAAAAAGTTACTGCAAACAACAAACACAGTTTTTTTCCCTCATTGCACGCCCGAAAGAATAGCAGAATACGTAATGCATTTTCTTACCACGTTGTGCAACGGTCCTCACCAGAGATTGCCACAGGAGTGAAAATTCATTCCTGTCCCGTCTTGTCCTGTCAAATTTTTTCTGTATTTTCCGATTCACGCAACAGTTTTATAACCCCGGATTTATCCTGTCCGATCCTGATAAAAATCACTCCCGTTCCGTGCCAATTTTTATGTGCAGAAATCAGAAAAAACTTCCTCCATTAGTTGCTAGTCTGTCTGTCCCCCACTCTGCATGAAGAATTGCAGTAGTGGAAACCAAGACTATTCTCAGGGCAGGCCTGGTTGTAGCTAGATAAGTTCAAGTCGTGTTGTGCACAATTTTAGCATTTTAGCTAAATAAATAGATTTACATGGTTATCAAAACGTCACACCAGGGTACGCCTACACGAAACACAGCCCTTATTTTAAGTGTTTCTAAAATCCCCTGTGGGAAAAACGATTGGAACCATTTCCTTGTTTGACCACTAGGTTTTATGGGTATTTTGACTCATACCTAGGTTCCGAGGTAATGATAGTGGTGTCAGGAAAGTGACTGGGTTGCCAGTGTGTGTTTGGTCTTGTTGTGATGATGTAGATGTAGCCGAGTCATCAGTAATGAACAGCAGAGTAATGGACTTAATGTATGGTTCCTGCTGAATACAGCCTTCACACTGTAATTAGCCTAAGGGGAGCAAATGTGCACTTGGTGCTGTATTCTAATGACGAGGATTTTTTATTTTACCCTTATTTTACCAGGTAAGTTGACTGAGAACATATTCTCATTTACAGCAACAACCTGGGGAATAGTTACAGGGGAGATGAATGAGCCAATTTGAACCTTGATGGTATGAGGGCCAGATTGAGAAGTTAGCCAGGACACCGGGGTTAGAACTGCTACTCTTATAATAAGTGCCATGGGATCTTTAGTGACCAAAGAGAGTAAGGACACCCATTTAACGTCCCATCCGAAAGACAGCACCATGCACAGTGCAATGTCCCCAATCACTGCCCTGTGGCACTGGGATGTTGTAATTTTTTCAGACCAGAGGAAAGAGTGCCTCCTACTGACACTCCAACACCACTTCCAACAGCATCTGGCCTCCTATCCAAGGACCAACCAGAACCAACCCTGCTTAGCTTCAGAGGCAAGCCAGCAGTGGGGTGCAGGGTGGTATGCTGCTGGGGAGGAGGAAGATGAGGAGTAGCTGGAGGGGGGTGGAGGACGAGGGTAGAAAAGGAAGAGGAAGATGAGGAGGAGGATTTGGTCAACACTGTCAATCTTTTTAGTATAAAAAGTTTACACGAGTACATTTGAAACTCGGTACATCACTGGCATACAATACACAGTGCAGTACATCACAATACTGTAACTGAAAAGAGATAAATGGCACTGTGCGTTGGCAACCGGCCTTGGTTTCTAATGAAAGGCTCGAAGTGACATCACCCCCACCCCACACAGCACCATGCAATAGTCTGCAGGACCTTGGTCTCTCTACACAGCAGGTGATCACTCTGATCGAAACCCAATCCAACTCAGCCTAACACACACACACGCACTCACACACACACACACACACACACACACACACACACACACACACACACACACACACACACACACACACACACAGAGGCACGCATAGGCACACACACACACACACAACACACGCTGATGGAAATCCAACCCAGCCCTCACACTGCACCACACCAGGAGACACAGAACAGTAAGCTGACCTGGATTGATGGGATGGATAGATAGATTCTGGTTTGGCGCTTCTCACTTCTGTTGCTGTAGGGCGTTTGATGCAGAGGGCATGAGTGTGTGTGTGTGTGTGTGTGTGTGTGACCCGCCTCCCCTCCCAGACAGTCGGAGTATTACTGTCACAAGTTTAGAATGAATGACGTTGTCGGATGCTTTTATTTCCACAAATGGAAACAGTCATATGATCAGTGACAGAGAGAGACGAGGGCAGGAGCAATCGATAATATGACAAGCAGCTCTCGCTCAGCCCAGTCAAAGCTCTTCTCTGTCCCGGCAACTCAATGGCGGAATAAGCTTCCCCCTAACGTCAGGACAGCGGAGTCCCTTCCCATCTTCCGAAAAACCTCCGAAACCATACCTCTTCAAAGAGTACAGTATCTTAAATAAACCTCACGGCGCCTCCTGGTCCCCCCCAAAAATTACCTGCACTTGTCTTTTCCTACTAGCACTGAGGGATAATGTACTTACTAAGACTGTGATATGTGGTTATCTCAACTAGATATCTTAACCATAAAAGCCCCAACAAGGGTCAATTTTGACCCCAAGGGTTCTGTGTTAATATGGAGAAATGAAAAATGATCTCTCTTTTGTATACTAGTGGTTTACGACTAAGTTGAAAAATGTGGACATAATAGTAAACGTTGTGATAAAAGCACAAAGGTAGTTGTATGTATACTGGAAATATATAGATATGGACCCACCCCAGATTTGGCCCCTGGGGGGCGTGTCAGACACCATAACTAAAAAATAACTGAAAAATGTGAATACATGTTTAGATTCCAGTCAATGTCTCCATACCAAGTTGAGAGTCTCACCTTCCAGATCCAATTGGAACTGAGTTGATAGCCCATAGCGTTCCAATGTTAGAGATAAACGTCTGATGGGACCGGAGCCCATATCGCCTATTACGCCCATATCGGTGGCCATCTTACGGTAGGTCCTACCGGTATATCTGATTAGCTCAATCATCAATTTCTCAGCCTCTGAGTATCACAGAAACAGAACACTTTGAATGAATGATAAAAACTTTCATAACAATTGGCCATGGATGAACTGAATCAACATACCTTTTCAAAACATACAAAGGGTTCACATGAATGACCTAATTGTAAGTCGCTCTGGATACGAGTGTCTGCTAAATGACTAAAATGAAGAAAAGAATGGAGAGCAGACACTCAGAAGTGCAATCGGCAATATATATTGATATTCAATTAATGATGTATACCCGTTGATTCTTGAAGAATATAACTTAAAGTACCTAATGAGCTTAGTATAATATAACTGTCTTACCCCCTTATAGCCCAGAATATACAGTGCATTCGGAAAGTATTCAGACCCCTTCCCTTTGTCCACATTTTGTTACGTTACAGCCTTATTTTAAAATTGATTTAATTGTGTTTTTCCCTCATCAATCTACACACAATACCCCATAATGACAAAGTGAAAACAGGTTTTTAGAAATGTTTGCTAATTTACTAAAATCAAAAAACTGAAATGCCTTATTGACATAAGT
Organism: Hucho hucho; assembly: GCA_003317085.1. Lineage (NCBI taxonomy): Eukaryota > Metazoa > Chordata > Actinopteri > Salmoniformes > Salmonidae > Hucho > Hucho hucho. The sequence goes on along the minus strand of QNTS01001849.1, from coordinate 431,798 downwards.
AATCAGACCCTTTGCTATGAGACTCAAAATGTAGCTCTGGTGCATCCTGTTTCCATTGATCATTCTTGAGATGTTTCTACAACTTGATTGGAGTCCACTTGTGGTAAATACAATTGATTGAACATGATTTGGAAAGGCACACACCTGTCTATATAATGTCCCACAGTTGACAGTGTCAGAGCAAAAACCAAGCCACGAGGCCGAAGGAATTGTCTATAGAGCTCAGAGACAGGATTGTGTTGAGGCACAGATCTGGGGAAGGGTTCCAACACATTTCTGCAGCATTGAAGGTCCCTAAGAACACAGTGGCCTCCATCATTCTTAAATGGAAGAAGTTTGGAACCACCAAGACTCTATCTAGAACTGGCCGCCCGGCCAAACTGAGCAATCGGGGGAGAAGGGCCTTGGTCAAGGAGGTGACCAAGAATCCGATGGTCACTCTGACAGAGCTGCAGAGTTCCTCTGTGGAGATGGGAGAACCTTCCAGAAGGACAACCATCTCCCCCAGCACTCCACCAATCAGGCCTTTATGGTAGAGTGGGCAGATAGAAGCCACTCCTCAGTAAAAGGCACACGACAGCCCGCTTGTAGTTTGCCGAAAGGCACCTAAAGACGCTCAGATCATGAGAAACAAGATTCTCGGGTCTGATGAAACCAAGATTGAACTCTTTGGCCTGAATGCTAAGCGTCACGTCTGGAGGAAACCTGGCACCATCCCTACGGTGAAGCATGGTGGTGGCAGCATCATGCTGTGGGGATTTTTGTCAGCGGCAGGAACTACGAGACTAGTCAGGATTGGGGGAAAGATGTACAGAGAGAGAGATCCTTGATGAAAACCTGCTCCAGAGCGCTCAGGACTTCAGACTGGGGTGAAGGTTCACCTTCCAACATGACAAGAACCTTAAGCACACAGCCAAAACAACGCAGGAGTGACTTCGGAACAAGTCTCTGAATGTCCTTGAGTGGCCCAGCCAGATCCCGACTTGAACCCAATCTAACATTTCTGACGAGACCTGAAAATAGCTGTGCAGCGACGCTCCCTATCCAACCTGACAGAGCCTGAGAGGATCTGCAGAGAAGAATGGGAGAAACTCCCCAAATACAGGTGTGCCGAGCTTGTAGCATCATACCGAAGATTAAAGGGTCTGAATTACTTATGTAAATGTGATATTTCCGTTTTTTATTTGTAATATTTGCAAGACCTGTTTTTGCTTAGTCATTCTGGGGTATTGATGAGGAAAAAACCAAATTAAATCGACATACAGTAGTGAGTGCATACATTTTCATACTTGTCCCACAACAACCCTGGAGCCTCTCTCTCTCTCACTCTCTCTCTCTCTCTGTCTGTCTGTCTGTGTGGTGGTGGTCTAAAAATAGCGGCTGTCATTTGGAGCGCTCACACGCCATGCTCCATCACTGTCAAAACAGTAGTATATTGTTCACTTCATTCTGTCTGAACTGGAGTCAGTGGAACTGTTCGTGTGAGGTGCTGCATGAGTATAGAGGCAGCATCAGTAGAGGTAACATCAGTAGGTCACATATTTCTTTCAGTTATTATAAGATGATACTGAAATGTATCTTGATATTGGCTTGTCTGTGTGTGATACAAGCTTCCATGGAAGCTAGTGGAAGCGTTTTGGTGAAGGGGCAGATCACAGAAAATTGCCAACTTTAATTTAAAGGGGGAATATGGGATTGGTGCATCCATGTTTAGACGTTTAATGCCTAATTAGCTAATGCAAAGCAGATTAGATACATACTGTATATCATTGAACTATCTATTGGTTAAATGATAGCTGCTGCAGCAGCGTTGCAGAGTAAAGACAGAAAGTCAAAGCCACACAAGGTTTTATAATTTTTTCTAAAGGACATAAATTGGCCTTGCTTCCCTAATCAATAGGTAACCCATGTGCTGGAATGAAGACATGGATAAAGAGAATTATAGTTTTCAAGAATCAATGGCTATATGTCATTAAGTTAAAAGTTGAAATATAGATGTACCAATCCCAGATTCCCTCTCTAAATTACAGTTGGCAATTTTGGGATGAAGTGCAGTTCAGGCTAACCTTACACCACTTAAACTATGGTTGGCACATCCTCCCCTGGCCTACTCTCACTGTCACCCTAATGTCTCCCACCAGCCCAGTCAGTCCACCCCACCCCAACACTAGTGGCTGTGATCTATTGCTGCTGGGCTGGGGGTGGAGGATGGTGTTAGGAGAGAGTGCTGGGTCTAGGGATGGGGCTCAGGAATGGACATGGAGAATGGGAGTGGAGTTGGGGCTGGAGCTAGGGGCTGGGGAACTGGCTGGAGCTAAGGCTGGGGCTGGAGCTAGGGACTGGGGACAGGGCTGGAGCTAAGCTGGGGCTGGAGCTAGGGGCTGGGGACAGGGCTGGAGCTAAGACTGGTGCTGGAGCTAGGGGCTGGGGACAGGGCTGGAGCTAAGCTGGGGCTGAGAGCCTGCGTCATATGTCAGAGTGTGAGAAACATCACATTTACCAGAGACTACATAAGGATAGCGCCCCACCCTAGATTTCTCAGTAATGTCATTTTCTCACAGAAGAGCAGCAATACAACTGCTTCACTGCATGGTTCACTTGGCTTTATAATTCTCCTTATTAGATGTGAGCCGTTAGGAAAATACATTAGCATAGTTATTGTTGAATTGTGCAAAATAACTTGTGGTTATGTTCATGTTGTTAATTATAAACTCATCCCCTAATGCAGGAAATGTGTGATTATTAGACTGACCGCATTGTGACTAGCTGCGTTCATTGACCCAATATATAATTCATCCCTTTCAATTTTAGACAGTAACAATCAAGTAAAAACCAAGCCAGAGAGTTTATGATCAAACATTGGCACTTCGTTTAAATCAATGAAATCTAAGAACGATATGCTTTAACGATCTAGGAATCATCAATGATATATTGCCTTCGACTTTTCCGACCATAACATTTTTTGAAAATCATTAAAGTATTAATTTATTTTGCCTGCCAAAGTTTGTTCAGCCACGGCCACTTTAGAGGAGTTCAAAAAAAACGTTATATACTGTAGGTCTAAACGTGTGTGTGTGTGTGTGTGTGTGTGTGTGTGTGTGTGTGTGTGTGTGTGTGTGTGTGTGTGTGCGTGTTAGAGCTCGGCGATATGAACAAAAATCCATATTGCGAAAAATTGCCTAACTTGATGCGATAACGATAAATAGAAAGATTCCTTTATTACATTAATGTGCACCACAGTTAGTTTTTTATTATTCTTTAAACTATTACTTGATTGTAGCCATCAATTGTCCCATTAACAGTCACCCATATTAGAAAACCTATTTAATTTCAAACTTCTAATTTCTCTTGTATAGGCTAGTTATCGTAATGAATGATATCAACCAAATGCCTGCGATAAGTGATCGGTATTATCTGTGTCGATCATTTTCGTCTTATTGTCCCAGCTCTAGTGTGTGTGTGCTGGACTGGGACTGTAGCAGAGCAGCAGAGTAGAGGGGGGTTGTGTTGTGCCAGCCAAGCCCTGTTATCCCGCAGGCCAACTGCACATCTAATTCAATCACTAGAGAAAGGGCAACATGCCCGTCCACTGCTCCTCTGTGTCTGGCTGCAGAGAGGGAGAGGAGGGGGTGGGGGAGAGAGAGAGATGCTACACTAAATAGGATGATGGTGTGAACTGAACTCTTTCTTTTTAACTCACTACATAACAAAGTGAATGTTCTCTTAATTAGTGCTCCCTGTGGTCTGTTTTTAGCAATGGTAGGAGATGTAAGGAGACATTAGTTAGAAAAATGCAGTGCTATACTACATTAGTGTTGTCACGATACTAGAATTTTGGCTTTGATACCGATACCAGGTTAAGTATCACAATACTTGATACCAAAACGAAACTCAATACCAAAATGATACGACGACAAAAAAAATTAAGCGTATTAGCTAAAATCCCAGAATAACATTTTTTTTTACATTGTACAATGTTGATAACTGGTTGAACAACCAAATTAACAAATAGCATATATTCTATATTCAATTTCTTTCTAAAATAAAACACCACATTAAATAACAGAAGAATATCTTAAATTATCCTTATGCAAAACCCTATCGAGACTCTCAGCAAACAAAATCATATTACAATTACATCCAAACTGTTTAAACATTTAATTTGATACATATCAGGGTTAATATGCTAATCTATGGCCATAATATTGAGTGAAATGACATTCCTTAGACCTATGATTGATTATTAATTACAACTAATAGTTTAGTTCCAAAACGACATTTGAAGCTAATTTCTGAAGTTTATTAGGTACACCCATCTAGTACCGGGTCAGCCCCCCTTTGCCTCCAGAACAGCCTGAATTCTTTGGGGCATGGAAACGTTGCTCAATTGGTAAAAAACCAAGGTCAAAGGACCTAACGTGGCCAGGAAAACATTTCCCACACCGTTACACCACCGCCACCAGCCTGTACCATTGACACCAGGATCGCCCCAGGATGGGACCATCGACTCATGCTGCTTACGCCAAATCCTGACTCTGCCATCAGCATGACGCAACAGGAACTGGGATTCGTCAGACAAGGCAATGTTTTTCCACTCCTCAATTTTCCGGTGTTGGTGATTGCATCCCCACTGGAGCCACTTATTCTTGTATTTAGCTGATAGGAGTCGAACCCGGTGTGTTCCTCTGCTGCAAAGCCCATCCGTGACAAGGACCGACGAGTTGTGCGTTCCGAGATGCCATTCTGCGCACCACTGTTGTACTGGCCCGCTTGTTAGCTTGCACAATTCTTGCCAATCTCCTCCCACCTCTCATCAACGAGCTGTTTTTGCCCACGGACTGGATGTGTTTTGTTTGTCGCACCATTCTCCACAAACTTTAGACACTGCTGTGTGTGAAAAGCCCAGGAAGCCGGCTGTTTCTAATTTGGTGGAACCAGCGCGCCTTGCACCAAGCTCAAAGTCGCTTAGGTCACTCGTTTTGCCCACTCAATGCCTGTCTACCTGCTTTATATAGCAAGCCACGGCCATGTGGCTCACTGTCTGTAGGAGTGATCCATTTTTGTGAACGGAGGGTGTACCTAATAATTTGGACCCTGAGTGCATATTGCAATAGTCTACACACCTTATGATGGATTTTACACAGCATAATACGATTCCCAGAGTGCATTTCAACTCCCAGGGTGCAATGCTCTGCCCAGGGCTGCTGGCTGGCTAGTGGCTACCTCTAGCAAGCCCAGACAAATGCGAAATAATCTAAATATATTGCTGTCATGGCTAAGTTAGGAGTGCATTTCACATTACTTTTGGGTTGTAATCATATTATAATGCTCACATGAATGTCATGCTGAATATATGTTCACGTCATTGTCACTCAGAAACAATTTGAATTTAGTTGCTAGTAGAATATTATTACAATGCAAATGTCATGTGTAAAATAGTTTTCTATGTCTGCACTGCACTGCACTGCTTTGTAACCCCTTTTGCATAGTTGTTTCGGTGGGCTGGCCCTCATCTGCTCTGTAAGCAACTTTTCCCATATTTCCCTTCTGGAGCCAGTTTTGCCAACAAGCTGTGGGCGTGGAAGTATAATGTTTTCGTGAGAAGAAGCCATGCTGTCAGCACTCTTTTGCTTGCTTCTCAAACGTTTCTTGCACTGTTTCAGCTGCATGCGCAAGCACAAGTAGCCTGGCTAGCTCACTACTGCCCCTTTGAGGAGATTCAGACAAATCACTCGATCCTCTCAATCCGTATATGATGTGAAACACATTTGACAGAAGTACCAAAAGTTAAAAAAAAAAAATCTTGTATTGTTTTTCATGTTCTAGTATGGAAAAGTACTGAAGTTTCGGTATGCCGTGCAACACTATTCTACATCATTATGAAGCCGGAATAATTTGTGGCTTATAAGTAAAGTCTATATTATGACTGAAGGATACATCTACCGGATGGGGATCGGTGAAACTCACTCAGCCTGAAGTGAAGAAGACGCTTCAGCCGGTCTGTCAGGTGTGTCTGCGAGGCGAGGGTCCTGAGTCTGGGCCTCAGTATGAGCTCAGTCAGGGGGAAGCGGTACTCACTATGCGAGCAGCGTAGCCTTTACACACGCACAGACATCCCCACCGCTATTATTTTAAGTCCATGCTCTGGTATACTGTAAGAGGAGGACTGGACTGTGGTGAGTAGTGCAGTCACAGAATATGGAGGACCATTGGTGGTCTGAGCACACTAAGTCTAGGCTAGTAGACTAGGGGCAACCCCAGGGCCTGCATTAAGAAATCATTTCAGAATAGGAGTGCTGATCTAGAATCAGTTTAGCCATTTAGATAATATTGAATAAGATTATATGGACAGGGGTGACCTGATTCTAGATCAGCACTCCTGAACAGATAGGGCTGTCCCCGGGCTTACCTGCCAGCAACTAAAAGCTGAGTCAGAGGGAGGGAGGCTGGCATTTTCGATGGCCCTCCTCCCTCTGCGTCCTCTCTCACTGACTCCCTCTGCTGGTTGATAAACAGACTGACAGTATTGTGGCAAGATGATGCTCCGGGGTGAAGTTTCCCCTAGGTAGAGATCTATGATCAGCTATCCCGTTCCCCAATCCTAGCCAGAGCACTGGTGAAAAGTAGTGAACTGTATAGGGAATAGCGTGCTATTTGGGATGCAACCTTAGTCAATTTGTTGACACCATAATGTGGTTTCAAATCCAACCTCTCCTTGCCATCCTCCCTGCTGTTTTGGAGGATATCTGTAGTGTACAGCCTTTTGTATAATCTGTCATAATTAGCTTGTTTTTTTTCTAATGATACAGTCATGGTGGCTACTTGGGAGTGGGCATGCTGCTGTGCAATCTTTCCCTGTAGCCTCTCTCTCTCTCTCTCTCTCTTCAGCCTCTCTCTCTCTTCAGCCTCTCTCACTCCCTAGTCCTGCGGGGACCAGTAAAGACGTTTTAATTTGACATCTGGCATGGTAAGCATATGCTGTTTATCCCTTCCCAGGGTAATTAGTAAATGATAAAAAAATGCTATTTGCAAAGCTGAATGGTTGGGGAGAGACACGATGCGGCCGCTCAGTGTGTTTGTGTGTGATTTTTTAGCTGAGACTGTGGCCCCGGGGGGTGCTGGCTGGCTATGTTGCCTGAGTTTGGCTCTCTCCCCTCTCCCTGCCTTGCATGTCACTGAGGTTTTACGTAAGAGTTCAGAAAGCATCTTAGAGCCCCCGTTGGTCGGGCGGTTGCACAAAACGTGAAACATCCAAATGCTGGATTATGCATGCACTCAGCAGCCCTCTCTCTCTCCCTTTCTGCTCGCTGAACAAGCCAGCATCTGTGTATGAGTGATGCTCTGGAACCCTATTCCTTCTATAGGGCCTGTAGGCCTCTAGTCAAATGTAATGCACTATATAGAGAATAGGGTGCCATTCGGGACAGAGATATGGTAACAGCTCCCTTTCCCTGCCATCTCTGTGCTGTAAGGCTCTTAAAATAGGCCAACTACATTTGTTGTTGGGGAGGTTGCATAAAACATAAAGCCTTATTCATCCATGAACTTAGTCACTGTCACTAGCCACCCGATTAACTAATCAACCCTGCACCTTAGAGGCTGCTGCCCTATGTACATAAGTATGGAACACTGGACACTTTAATCATATTTACATACAGTTTTACCCATTCATATGTATATACTGTATTCTGGTCGAGGCCATCCTATTTAACTATTTCTGTACATATACTATTCTATCCTACATATTCTTCAGAAATACTACAAATTCTGTTCACATCCTGTCCACAACGTCTATACATCCCATCACACACACATATATGTACAGTTGAAGTCGAAGTTTACATACATACATTAGCCAAATACATTGAAACTTAAAAGTTTTTCACAATTCCTGACATTTAATCCTAGTACAAATTCTCTGTCTTAGGTCAGTTAGGATCACCACTTTATTTTAAGAATATGAAATGTCAGAATAATAGTAGAGAGAACTATTTATTCAGCTTTTATTTCTTTCAGCACATTCCCAGTGGGTCAGAAGTTAAGATACACTCAATTCATATTTGGTAGCATTGCCTTTAAATTGTTTAACTTTGGTCAAACTTTTCGGGTAGCCTTCCACAAGCTTCCCACAATAAGTTGGGTGAATTTTGGCCCAATCCTCTTGACAGAGCTGGTGTAACTGAGTCAGGTTTGTAGGCCTCCTTGCTCGCACACGCTTTTTCAGTTCTGCCCACACATTTTCTATAGGATTGAGGTCAGGGCTTTGTGATGGCCACTCCAATACCTTGACTTTGTTGTCCTTAAGCCATTTTGCCACAACTTTGGAAGTATGCTTGCGGTCATTGTCCATTTGGAAGACCCATTTGCGACCAAGCTTTAACTTCCTGACTGATGTCTTGAGATGTTGCTTCAATATATCTACATCATTTTCCTCTCTCATGATGCCATCTATTTTGTGAAGTGCACCAGTCCCTCCTGCAGCAAAGCGCCCCCACAACATGATGCTGCCACCCCCGTGCTTCACGGTTGGGATGGTGTTCTTCGGCTTGCAAGCCTCCCCCTGTTTCCTCCAAACATAACAATGGTCATTATGGCCAAACAGTTACATTTTTGTTTCATCAGACCAGAGGACATTTCGCCCAAAAAGTATGATCTTTGTCCCCATGTACAGTTGCAAACCGTAGTCTGGCTTTTTTATGGCGGTTTTGGAGCAGTGGCTTCTTCCTTGCTGAGCGGCTGTCACGCCCTGACCAATATGAGCCTGTTTATGTTTCATTTTGGTTGGGTCAGGGTGTGAGTTGGGGTGGGCATTCTAGGTTCTTTATATTTTGTTGTTTTGGCTGAGTATGGCTCTCAATCAGGGACAGCTGTCTATCGTTGTCTCTGATTGGGAACCATACTTAAGCAGCCCTTTTTCCCTCCAGTGTTTGTGGGAAGTTGCATCTGTTTGGTTGTATGTTGTCACTACACCAGTGGATCTTCGTTTGTTGTTTTGGGTGAGTTAAGTATTAAACATGTTTTTTCAACCCGGCACGCTGCGCCTTGGTCCGTCCCTCACGGAGATCGTGACAGCGGCCTTTCAGGTTATGTCGATATAGGACTCTTTTTACTGTGGATATAGATACTTTTGTACTTGTTTCCTTCAGCATCTTCACAAGGTCGTTTGCTGTTGTTCTGGGATTGATTTTCACTTTTCGCACCAAAGTATGTTCATCTCTAGGAGACAGAACGCATCTCCTTCCTGAGCGGTATGACGGCTGCGTGGTCCCATGGTGTTGCGTACTATTGTTTGTACAGATGAACGTGGTACCTTAAGGCGTTTGGAAATTGCTCCCAAGGATGAACCAGACTTGTGGAGGTCTACAATTTATTGTCTGAAGTCTTGGCTGATTTCTTTAGATTATCCCATGATGTCAAGCAAAGAGACACTGTTTGAAGGTAGGCCTTGAAATACATTTACTCAAATTATGTCAATTAGACTATCAGAAGCTTCTAAAGCCATGATGACGTTTTCTGAAATTTTCCAAGCTGTTTAAAGGCACAGTCAACTTAGTGTATGTAAACTTCTGACCCACTGGAAATATGATACAGTGAATTATAAGTGAAATAATCTGTCTCTAAACAATTGTTTGGAAAAATTACGTGTCATGCACAAAGTAGATGTCCTAACCGACTTGCCAAAACTATAGTTTGTTAACAAGACATTTGTGGAGTGGTTCAAAAACAAGTTTTAATGACTCCAACTTAAGTGTATGTAAACTTCCGACTTCAACTGTATATCAAATCAGCAACAAAAAAAAAAGTCCCTTTTTCAGGACCTTGTCTTTCAAAGATAATGTGTAAAAATCCAAATAACTTCACAGATTTTCATTGTAAAGAGTTTAACTCTTTAGGGCTAGGGTCCCATTTTCTGAATTTTCGTCCGTCTGACGTGCCCAAAGTAAAATGCCTGCCACTCAGGCCCAGAAACTAGGAAATGCACATAATTAGTGCTATTGGATAGGAAACACTCTGAAGTTTCTAAAACCGTTAACATAATGTCTGTGGGTATAACAGAACTGATATAGCAGGGAAAAACCCAAGAAACTTCTGTCCGGAAATAATTTTTCTTTTGACCTTTGCTCACTTTGAATGGCTGATAAAAGAAATCATAGGGAAATAAGACACAGGTTGCAGTACCTATGGCTTCCACTAGATGTCAACAGTCTCTGGACAGCGTTCTATGAGTTTGTCTTGAGAAACAAGAACATACAGAATGTTTATATCAGGGGAGCCACAAAGACTTTTCTGTCTAGTGCACGAGATACCCGGGAGCACGCTGCACGGTGTTTACCTTCTGTATCGTGTAGGTTATTATAGCCAATATAGATAAATTAATGCCTAAGGATAAATTATAAATGAGATATATGGATATAATAAATTACTTTTTCTAACAAAAGAACCATGGATTCTCTTGTTTGGACACTTGGGAAGCCCTCAGCAGACGTTCTTCGAAAGGTAAGCGATTTATTTTGGCTCTTATATGGGTTTTGTGAGATCTGCGCTGGATATGAATTTATGTTAATGTGGAAAATATTGGAGGTGCTATCCTCAAACAATCAAATGTTGTGCTTTCGCCGTAAAGCCTTTTTGAAATCTGACAACGCTGTGATATTGCCAAGAAGCAGAGCTTTTGATGACTATGCAACACTTGTATATTGAAGAATGTTAAATATTAAGAATTTGAATTTGCCGCGCTTTGTTTGCTCCGAAAACGATCCCGCTCATGGGATCGGATCCCTAAGAGATTTTAAACAATGTTTCCCATGCTTGTTCATTGAACCATAAACAATTAACCTATTAGGGAGCAGTGGGGCGCTCCCGACACTACCAGGTGAAATGCAAGGCGCCAAATTCAAAATCCAAAAGTTGAATTATTAAACATGCACCAATATCCAAGTGTTTCATACTCATCAAAAGCTCTGTTTCTTGGCAATATCACAGCGTTGTCAGATTTCAAAAAGGCTTCACGGCGAAAGCACCACATTTGATTGTTTGAGGGTAGCACCTTCACTATTTTTGCCATTACCATGAATTCATAAACCTTCACACATAACACATTTCACAGCGAAAACAAATCAATTACCTGTTGAAGAACTTCTGCTGAGGTCTTCCTAAGTGTCCAACGAAAACAATCCATGGTTCTTTTGTTAGAAAAAGTAATGTATTATATCTTTAAATCTCCATTTGGCTCGAAACTACAGCCTCCACTCCTCCATTGAAACCTGAAGAGAACTCGTTCATCTTATACCTATAAACTTGTCCAAGAACAATCAAACATCATTTTAAATTTATCCTTAGGAACACTTTTACGTATATTTACTATAATAATTCAACCGGAATATAAACTGAGCTCTAAGAACGGAAAAAAACACAGAGCGCGCTTGGCGAGAGCGCGCGTCCTCTTCTATTGACATCTCTGGGGACACTTCCTGATTTCCTCTTCTCTGCTCTAAAGCATCTAATAAAAATCTGAACACTGTCTCGAGACTGTTGACATCCAGAGGAAGCGATCGGTACTGCATTCATATGCCCTTTTATGGGCATTTTCATGAGGGAGGGGTTCCAAATGAGGCACTCTGTCAAAACCACTTTTTCCAGGACAGAAATTCCTCGGGGTTTCGCCTGCCATATCCGTTCTGTTTTACTCACAGACAAATGGTTAACACTTTTGGAAAATTCAGAGTGTTTCCTATCCAATGGTACCACATATGTGCATATCCTATTTTCTGGGCCTGAATGGGAGGCATTTTACTTTGGGCACGCCAGGCTCTCCAAAACGGTCACCTCGTGCGCTACTCCCTAAGAAGTTAATGAACATGCACCTGTGGAACGGTTGTTAAGACTCTAACAGCTTACAGACAGTAGGCAATTACGGTCACAGTTATGAAAATTTAGGACACTAAAGAGGCCTTTCTACTGACTCTGGAAAAACACCAAAAGACGTTCACGCAGATGAACACCCTGCTCATCTGCGTGAACGTGCCTTAGGCATGCTTCATGGAGGCATGAGGACTGCAGATGTGGCCAGGGCAAGAAATTGCAATGTTCGTACTGTGAGATGCCTAAGACGGCACTACAGGGAGACAGGAAGGACAGCTGATCGTCCTCGCAGTGGCAGACAATGTGTAACACCTGCACAGGATCATACATCCAGACATCACACCTGCGGGACAGGTACAGGATGGCAACAACAACTGCCCGAGTTACACCAAGAACGCACAATCCCACCATCAGTGCTCAGACTGACCGCAATAGGCTGAGAGAAGCTGGACTGAGGGCTTGTAGGCCTGTTGTAAGGCAGGTCCTCACCAGACATCACCGGCGACAACGTTGCCAATTGGCACAATCCCACCATCGCTGGACCAGACAGGACTGGCAAAAAGTGCTCTTCACTGACAAGTTGCGGTTTTGTCTCACCAGGGGTGATGGTCGGATTCGCGTTTATCGTCGAAGGAATGAGCGTTACACCGAGGCCTGTACTCTGGAGCGGGATTGATTTGGAGGTAGAGGGTCCGTCATGGTCTGGGGCGGTGTGTCACAGCATCATCGGACTGAGCTTGCTGTCATTGCAGGCAATCTCAACGCTGTGCGTTACAGGGAAGACATCCTCCTCCCTCATGTGGTACCCTTCCTGCAGGCTCGTCCTGACATGACCCTCCAGCATGACAATGCCACCAGCCATACTGCTTGTTCTGTGCGTGATTTCCTGCAAGATAGGAATGTCAGTGCACTTGCATGTGCCTTGGTGGAAGAGTGGGGTAACATCTCACAGCAAGAACTGGCAAATCTGGTGCAGTCCATGAGGAGATGCACTGCAGTACTTAATGCAGCTGGTGGCCACACCAGATACTGACTGTTAATTTTGATTTTGACCCCCCCCTTTGTTCAGGGACACATTATTCCATTTCTGTTAGTCACATGTCAGTGGAACTTGTTCAGTTTATGTCTGTTGTTGAATCTTGTCATGGTCATACAATTATTTACACATGTCAAGTTTGCTGAAAATAAACGCAGTTGACAGTGAGAGGTTTCTTTTGTTGCTGAGTTTATATAACATTCAAAAGTTTGGGGTCACTTAGAAATGTCCTTGTTTTTTAAAGAAAAGCACATATTTTGTCCATTAGAATAACATCAAATTGATCAGAAATACAGTGTAGACATTGTTAATGTTTTTATGGAATATCTACATAGGCGTACAGAGGCCCATTATCAGCAACCATCACTCTTGTTATCCAATGGCATAACAATGTTAGCTAATCCAAGTATATCATTTTAAAAGGCTAATTAATCATTAGCAAACCATTTTGCGAGTAAAGAGGCCACTCTGGGATGCTGGCTTTCTAGGCAGAGTTCCTCTGGCCTGTGTCTGTTCTTTTGCCCATCTTAATCTTTTCTTTTTATTGACCAGTCTGAGATGGGTTTTTCTTTGCAACTCTGCCTAGAAGGCCAGCATCCCGGAGTCGCTTCTTCACTGTTGACGTTAAGACTGGTGTTTTGCGGGTACTATTTAATGAAGCTGCCAGTTGAGGACTGGTGAGGCGTCTGTTTCTCAAACTAGACACTCTAATGAACTTGTCATCTTGCTCAGTTGTGCACCGGGGCCTCCCACTCCTCTTTCTATTCTGGTTAGAGGCAGTTTGTGCTGTTCTGTGAAGGGATTAGTACACAGCGTTGTACGAGATCTTAAGTTTCTTGGTAATTTTTCGCATGGAATAGCCTTCATTTCTCAGAACAAGATAGACTGATGAGTTTCAGAAGAAAGGTCTTTGTTTCTGGCCATTTTGAGACTGTAATCGAACCCACAAATGCTGATGCTCCAGATACACAACTAGTCTAAAGAAGGCCAGTTTTATTGCTTCTTTAATCAGAACAACAGTTTTCAGCTGTGCTATCATAATTGCAAAAGGGTTTTCTAATGATTAATTAGCCTTTTAAAATGATAAACTTGGATTAGCTAACACAATATGCCATTGGATCACAGGAGTGATGGTTGCTGATAATGGGCCTCAATGCGCCTATGTAGATATTCCATAAAAATTCTGCCGTTTCCAGCTACAATAGTCATTTACAACATTAACAATGTTTACACTGTATTTCTGATCAATTTTATGTTATTTTAATAGACAAAAATGGGCTTTTCTTTCAAAAACAAGGACATTTCTAAGTGACCCCAAACCAGTCAAAAGTTTGGACACTTACTCATTCCAGGGATTTTCTTTATTTTTACTATTTTCTACATTGTAGAATAATAGTGAAGACATCAAAACGATGAAATAACACATATGGAATCATGTTGTAACCAAAATAGTGTTAAACAAATCAAGATATTTTATATTTGAGATTCTTTGAAATAGCCACCCTTTGCCTTGATGACATCTTTGCACACTCTTGGCATTCTCTCAACCAGCTTCATGAGGTAGTCACCTAGAATGCATTTCAATTAACAGGTGTGCCTTGTTAAGTTAATTGGAGGAATTTCTTTATTTCTTAATGCTTTTGAGCCAATCGGTTGTGTTTTGACAAGGTATTGGTGGTATACAAAAGATATCCCTATTTGGTAAAAGACCAAGTCCATATTATGGCAAGAACAGCTCAAATAAGCAAAGAGAAACGACATTCCATCATCACTTTAAGACATGAAGGTCAGTCAGTATAGAACATTATAAACTTTGAAAGTTTCTTCAAGTGCAGTCACAAAAACCATCAAGCGCTATGATGAAACTGGCTCTCATAAGGACCTCCACAGGAAAGGAAGAACCAGAGTTACATCTGCTGCAGAGGATAAGTTCATTAGAGTTACCAGCCTCAGAAATTGCAGCCCAAATAAAAGCTTCACAGAGTTCAAGTAACAGACACATCTAAATATCAACTGTTCAGAGGTGACTGCGTGAATCAGGCCTTCATGGTTGAATTGCTGCAAATAAACCACTACTAAAGGACACCAATAATAAGAAGAGACTTGCTTGGGCCAAGAAACATGAGCAATGGACATTAGACCGGTGGAAATCTGTCCTTTGGTCTGATGAGTCCAAATTTGAGATTTTAGTTCCAACCACCGTGTCTTTGTGAGACGCAGAGTAGGTGAACGGACGATCTCCACATGTGTGGTTCCCACGTGAAGCATGGAGGAGGAGGTGTGATGGTATGGGGGTGCTTTGCTGGTGACACTGTCAGTGATTTAGTTAGAAATCAATGCATACTTAACCAGCATGGCTACTACAGCATTCGGCAGCGATACGCCATCCCATCTGGTTTGCGCTTAGTGGGACTATCATTTGTTTTTCAACAGGACAATGACCCAACACACCTCCAGGCTGTGTAATGGCTATTTGACCAAGAAGAAGAGTGATGGAGTACTGCATCAGATGACCTGGCGCCGGAGGAGATGTCTGTCGTTTTACAGGCTCTTAACCAATTGTGCTATTAAGTGTGTTTTTTTTGCGTTATTTTGTACATAATGTTTCTGCCACTGTCACTTATGACCAAAAAGAGCTTCTGGATATCAGGACAGCGATTACTCACTTATGTCAAGGTATTTATGTTTTTTATTTTGAACAAATTCGCAACATTTTCTAAAAACCTGTTTTCACTTTTTCATTATGGGGTATTGTGTGTAGATTGAGGAAAAAAATATAATTTAATCCATTTGAGAATAAGGCTGTAACGTAACAAAATTTGGAAAAAGTCAAGGGATCAGAATACTTTCCGAATGCACTGTATATCACTGACCCATCCATGCAGCTTTAGAAGGCTCTGCCTGTCTCATGTGTGAATGCAGTCTGCCTGTCCCTGTCTCACATGTCTCCATGTGACATACTGTCAATGGAAAATGTTGTGTATGACAGAAACAGAGAGTTGCAGCCCAGGCATTATTGGCCATTAGGGCAGAGACTGGAAAGAGGGCAGGTCATCCATTTGGGCAGCCCAACCCAGGTGTGCATCCCAAATGGTACGCTATTCCCTATATAGTGCATTACTTTCGACCAGGGCCTATACACAGTCCAGCCCTGTCCTGTAGGTTGTCAAAAGACACTGAAGATTGTGGGACAGGGTGCCAGCCAGAGTTGGGTCATAGAAGTCTGTACCGAAGCAAGTAGGAAGTCTCCATAAATGTTAGTTGTTGTTTTGTTCTTATTGTTGTTACAGTATATATCTAGTAATGGTTGTGGCAGTATGATCCTTTTCCAGTTAATATGTCACTAAAATAGCATTTGGAAAATATCCTAACTGTTTCATATTATGTAGGCAACAGTGAAAGCTTTTACTCAGAGAATGTTCTCTTCTTATCGTGGTTATGAGAGAGTGTGTGTCTCAGAGAGTAGGGTGATATGCCTCAGGCAGGGCTGTTGTCATTCTGCTTGCATAAGCCTTGTGCATCCAGAGCCTGATCATGGCCACTGCTGTTATGATAATGTGAAATGGCCTCCGTTAGGAGTGTGACTGCATAGCTAATGCGGCCACGGCGAGCAAGGTCCCTGCATCTCTCGCTCCACTTCTCTCTCTTTTTATCGCTTCCTCTATCTAACACCCTCCCTCTCTTATCCAACTCCTCTCCCTCCCTCCCCATTCCCTCTCTCTCTCCCACTCTCTTTCTCTCTTTCAGATAGGGCGAGGACAGAGCAGAAAAGAGTGGAGGTGACAGCTTGTACTCTGATTATGAAGGCTTTTATGTTCCACTTAGTGCTGTGTGATTTGGGTTGTCTGGAGGGCTCTTGGCTGAGCTTGGAGCATCGGCCATCGCTGCTGCTCTGTTCCTCTCTCTACCCGACAGACATCAACGTTTATTAGGCCAGCTCTGGCTGCATTGGCCTACACACACACACACACATGCATGCACACGCACACACACACATACAAACACACACACATATTACAGCCTCCCTGCCAGGATGTGGCTTCTGCCTGGTGGGGCAGCTTCTGGACCTCATAAACGGACTTTCAGTGAGCTTCAAAAGTATTGGGACACTGAACATGTTTTTGTTGTTTTGGCTCTGTACTTCAGCAATTTGGATTTGAAATGATACAATGACTATGAGGTGGAAGCGCAGACTGTCAGCTTTAATTTGAGGGTATTTTCATCCAGAAATGACAGGTAAATAATGTATTGTGTAATTTTGGAGTCACTTTTATTGTAAATAAGAATAGAAAATGTTTCTAAACACTTCTACAATAAGTTGGATGCTACCATGATTACGGATAATGATGAGTGAGAAAGTTACAGACGCACAAATATCATACCCCCCAGAAATGCTAACCTCCCCTGTTATTGTAATGGTGAGAGGTTAGCATGTCCTTTGCTCATTCAACAGCCAACAATTGGCCATGCAGCATTGTGATACAGATTTAGCAGACGTCAGGGCATTCATACTTCCTGTGCTTCATGGAGCAGTGCAGAGCTGTTGTCAAGGAAGTGAGTTTGTGTTTTCTTCAGGATGTACCGCCCCCACCTACCGTCAACCAATCATGTCAATGCGGAGCCATACCATAAAAGGTGAATGGAGGGCGTGTTCCAGTGTTGCTGTAGCACTCCTTCATGAGCACACACATATAATATCACTCTGATTTATCAAGGCTCTGATACATCAAGCTCAAAGAGTTTCACAGTCAGTCCTATCATCCTGGCCCTCTTCTCTTTAGTCCGTTTACATAACTAAGTGTTTCATAACCTGACAGATTCGCACAGAGGAACAAGCTGAGGAAGAAGAACTCTCCGTCTCTCTCTTTCTCTATCCCCCCGCTCTCTCTCCCCACCCCTCTCTCTCTCTCCCCACCCCTCTCCACTTCTGGAGGACTTTTCCTTTGGTATGTTTCTTTCTTCCCGTCTCTCCTGTCCCTCCTGACAGAGCAGGAACAGCTAGACAGTGCCAGGCCATATGGAGCAGCAGGGCCAGCCCTGTGAGGGAGTCAATTTGCATTTGTGCATGCTGCATCACAGTGTGCCTTACATCCTGGCAGGGTTACACAGGCCTGGCCCAAGGCTCTGGTACACCCACAACACCCAGAGAACACCCAGGCTCTCTGGGAACAGAAAGGCTGACCCCACAACTGCTCACGGCTCGATCGCTCTCTCTATCTCTGTCTCTCCTTATCTCACTTTCATTCTCTCGCTATCTTTCTGTTTCTCACTGAGTACGACTGCATTCACACTAATAATTCGATATTAAACTGATTATGGCTGTAGGCCAAGTATGGCATTAGTCATCTTAACACTTTACTCTGGGTATCTTCATCAGCATAAGGTCATAACTAAAGCACGCATGCGCAGATTAAAACACTTGGTTTTCAGAGCAATCTTTCAAATGATGTACAGTTTAATCAGAGTTCCAGCAGTGTATTTGATCCAGCACCAGCAGCTCAAGTCTCCCACTTATGGGCGAGTGAAGTGAGTTTGGAAAAACTGTCACGACATCAGCCGAAGTTGATCCCTCTCCTTGTTCGGGCGGCTTTCGGCGGTCGACGTCACCGGTTTTCTAGCTACCGCTGATCTACTTTTCATTTTCTATGTTTTTTGTCTTCATTATACACACCTGGTTTCTATCCCATAATTATTTGTTCCTTATTTAAACCCTCTGTTTCCCTCATGGTTTTGTGCGTGTTTGTTATATGTTAGATGTTCTTTTTATTGTGAGCTTGGATTTTACTACCTATTTTGGTAGTTTGTTATTTGAGTAAAGATACGTGATTTACTCATCTCCGTTGTCCTGCGCCTGACTCTGCCTACCTGCTACACAGAGACTCCTGACAGAAGCACGCACCAATAATGGAGTCAGCAGGAGAACACAGCCTTCCTCTGCCAATTGAGGAGCGCATCCAGCAGCACGCGACCATATTGCAACATCTCGGCACAGCCATGGATCGCGTGCTGCATAATCTGGAGCGATAGGAGAGAGGTTTTCCAGCACCTACACCATCATATCAACCTCCCACTCCACAACCCACACAGCTGTCCACACCTCCTTCACCTGAGTCCAGTGGGATTCGGCTCACGGTCCTGAGGGAGTATGATGGGACGGCTGCCGGGTGCCAGGGGTTCCTACTCCAGCTGGAGCTCTACCTGGCGACCGTTCACCTGGCTCCTTCGGGACACGAGAGTGTGTCTGCCCTCGTCTCCTGTCTATCTGGGAAAGCCCTGGAGTGGGCCAACGCCGTATGGGAAGAGGACAGAGCGGCGTTGGACCACTACGAGGAGTTCACCCGTCGCTTCCGGGCAGTGTTCAACCATCCACCTGAGGGTAGAGCAGCGGGTGAACGCCTGTTTCACCTCAGACAGGGGACGAGGAGCGCACAGGACTTTGCGCTAGGACTTTGGTGTCCCTGCCTGCCCTGGCCGCCGGCGCGGGATGGAGTGACAGGGCCCTGATCGACGACCAATACTGGTGCAGTCTGAGCGAGGACGTCCGGCGGGAGCTGGCATGCAGGGACACCAATCTTACATTTGACCAGCTGGAGGACTTGTCCATCAGGCTGGATAACCTGCTGGCCACCCGAGGACGTCCGAACCAGGACCTGTCATTCCCATCTCCCAGCACCTCTGATCCAACACCTATGGAGCTGGGAGGTGCTGCGCTTAGGAAGACCGGAGGAGGGGCCATTCCTTGCACCATCTGTGGCTGCAGAGGGCACACTGCTGGTCGGTGCTGGAGGGGTTCCTCAGGGAGTCAAGGCGGCAGGCAGGGCATTATCGTGTCATCCCAGGTGAGTATGCACCAGACTCACCCAGAGCCCCCTGTTGCTCAAATGTTTGTGTTGATAGAATGTCCTGAATTTTCCCTGCATTCCCAGCATAAGGCGGTAGTCGATTCAGGCGCAGCTGGGAACTTTATTGATCGTTCATTTGGGATCCCTATTGTTCCTGTTGATCTGCCATTCCCTGTACACGCCTTAGATAGTCGACCATTAGGGTCAGGGTTGATTAGGGAGGCTACAGCTCCACTAAGCATGGTTACGCAGGAGGATCATGAGGAGAGAATCAGTTTATATCTCATTGATTCTCCTGCGTTTCCTGTGGTGTTGAGCATACCTTGGTTGGCCTATAATAACCCCATTATTTTGTGGCAACAGAGGGCTCTCAAGGGACGGTCACGAGAGTGCTCGGAGAGGTGTGTAGGTGTTTCCATCGGTGCGACAACGGTGGAGAGTCCAGACCAGGTCTCCACCGTGCACATCCCCTCTGAATATGCCGATTTGGCTCTCGCCTTCTGTAAAAAGAAGGCGACTCAATTACCACCCCATCAACGGGGGGATTGTGCGATACATATCCTAGTAGACGCAGCACTTCCCAGGAGTCACGTGTATCACAGGAGGAGATGGAGGCTATGGAAACATAATATGTCTCCGAATCTCTGTTACAGGGATACATTCGGCCCTCCACTTCACCTGCCTCCTCGAGTTTCTTTTTTGTGAAGGTCTGCGCCCGTGTATTGACTATCGAGGTATCAATCAGATCACTGTGAGGTACAGCTACCCACTGCCTCTCATAGCCAGTGCGATTGAGTCAATGCACGGGGCACGCTTCTTTACAAAATTGGATCTCAGGAGCGCTTACAATCTGGTGCGTATCTGAGAGGGGGACGAGTGGAAGACAGCATTTAGAACCACATCAGGGCACTATGAGTACCTCATCATGCCGTACGGGTTAATGAATGCTCCATCAGTTTTACAGGCATTTGTAGATGAGATTTTCCTGGACTTGCTCGGGCAGGGTGTAGTGGTGGAGGTTTATCCGGGGCTTTGGTCAGGTAGCGGCTCCCATTACCTCACTGCTGAAGGGGGGACCGGTGCGACTGCAGTGGTCAGCTGAGGCGGACAGGGCTTTGGTCACCTGAAGGCTCTGTTTACCTCGGCTCCGGTGCTGACTCATCCGGATCCCTCTTTGGCGTTCATAGTAGAGGTGGACGCGTCGGTGGCTGGAATAGGAGCTGTGCTGTCTCAGCGCTCGGGTACACCACATAAACTCTGCCTTATTTTCTAAGAAGCTCAGCCCGACGGTGCGTAACTATGATGTGGGGGACCGGGAGCTGTTGGCTGTCGTCAGTGCTCTGAAGGTGTGGAGACATTGGCTTGAGGGGGCTAAACACCCTTTTCTCATCTGGACCGACCACCGCAATCTGGAGTACATCCGGGCGGCGAGGAGACTTGACCCTCGCCAAGCAAGGTGGGCCATGTTTTTCACCCGTTTTGTTTTCAACCTATCCTACCGACCAGGTTCCCAAAACAATAAGGCAGACGCACTGTCCCGGATGTTTGACACAGAGGCGCAGTCCATAGATCCCACTCCTATACTTCCGGGCCTCTTGCCTGGTGGCACCGGTCGTGTGGGAGCTGGACGCGGACATCGAGCAGGCGTTACGTACAGAGCCTACTCCACCTCAGTGTCCAGCTGGGCTTATGCATGTTCCGTCTGCTGTCCGCGACCGTCTGATCTATTGGGCTCAGACGTCACCCTCCTCTGGTCATCCTGGCATCGGTCGGACAGTGCGCTGTCTTAGTGGGAAGTACAGGTGGCCCACCTTAGCTAAGGACTTGAGGGTGTATGTTTCCTCCTGTTCGGTGTGCGCCCAGTGCAAGGCGCCTAGGGACCTGCCCAGAGGGAAATTACAACCCCTACCCGTTCCACAACGTCCTTGGTCACACCTGTCGGTGGATTTTTGGACGGATCTTCCGCCGTCACAGGGTAACACCACGATCCTGGTCGTTGTGGATCGGTTTTCTAAGTCCTGCCGCCTTCTTCCTTTGCCCGGTCTCCCTACGGCCCTACAGACTGCGGAGGCCCTGTTCACCCATGTCTTCCGGCATTACGGGGTGCCTGAGGATATAGTTTCTGATCGGGGTTCCCAATTCACGTCCAGGGTTTGGAGGGCGTTCATGGAACGTTTGGGGGTCTCGGTCAGCCTTACCTCAGGTTTTCACCCCGAGAGTAACGGGCAGGTGGAAAGAGTCAACCAGGATGTGGGTAGGTTTCTGCGGTCCTATTGCCAGGACTGGCCGGGGGAGTGGGCGGCTTTCATCCCCTGGGCAGAGATCTCAGGGCATGAAGGCAAGCGCCGACCGCCACCGCAGTGAGGCCCTGGTGTTCGCACCGGGGGACAGGGTCTGGCTCTCGACCCGAAACCTGCCCCTCCGCCTGCCCTGCTGGAAACTGGGTCCGCGGTTAGTGGGGCCATTTAAAGTCCTGAGGAGATTACCGTATTAACCCCTCGTTCCATGTGTCTCTCCTCAGGCCGGTGGTGGCTGGTCCACTCCAGGAGTCTGAGGTACGGGAGGTTCCTCCGCCTCCTCTGGACATAGAGGTGGCCCCGGCGTATACTGTGCGAGCCATCATGGACTCAAGGCGGGGGGCCTCCAGTACCTTGTGGAGTGGGAGGGGTACGGTCCGGAGGAGAGATGCTGGGTGCCGGTGAGAGACATCCTAGACCCTTCGTTGCTGCGGGAGTTTCACCGTCTCCACCCGGATCGCCCTGTGCCTCGTCCTCCGGGTTGCCCCCAGGACTATTGCCTTCTGCCAGCTGCCATTAGAATGTATAGCCTTGCCCTGTGCTCTGTGCTCTGGGCTCTGTGCTGTCCAGATTTCAAACAGGGTGTGGGTTCTGGAAGTGTCATAATGCAAAGACAGGCAGTGAGTGTTAACTTTTATTTTAAGGGTACCTTCATAAGAACTTCATAACACATTCATAACCCATATGTAATGCATTCATGAGCATTTCATACATTCATTATATTCAAAGGAGTGAGTTTTTGTTGTTTTTTAGTGTGAGAAATGGCTACAGGACAAACTAGAGCAACACCTTGAAAACAATTAGATCTGAAGGGATTTCTTTGGCTGTGGCACATCCCATTGTATTGCATGGGTTTTGAGAGCGTAGCAGAGCTCATATTCTCCAACACCTCTACTCCTGCTATCAGAGAGGGCAAGCGGAAGGTCTGCTCTAAATGAATTAGCCTTTTCCCCTGGGGAACCCAACTGAACCACAGCCTCCCAACTAGATTACAGCAACAGAAACTCATCATATCTTACATGGTGTTTGTTTCTTTACAGCCCATTAGCCTTTACCCTGTCCGTCTGTGTATTGTCCATGGAGGCACTGTCTGAACCACAGTAGGTCCAGGAATAGGAAAATTGATGTGTCAAAAATTCTCCCCAAAATGTTAATGTTTTCCAGAAATCCCAGTTTGAATATTCACAGAATCAGTATGTGATAAGCAGGAAATCCAGAATCCTTCAACCAGGATTTCTGAAAAAAAATCCTAATGTGTTTATTAACACTCAATAAGAACAGCTCCAGTGAAAAGGAGCTGTGTAGAACGATTAATTGGGACAGAGCTTTTAAGGACATCATCCTCCTTAAAAATATTTATGATTTGTTAATGCTGTCCTTGTGATGTGATTATAAATGTAATTGGACTATAGGGTAAGTAGCAGTGAATCCTTTCGGGTTTGTACTAAACAGTGTATTGATAATCACTGGGTGCATTTGTTGCAGCTGTGAGTTTGGGGAGAGGAACACTCAAGGGTCCACCCTAATGGGGAACAGGGTGCAATTTAAGTGCACTACTTTTGACCAGACCTAGTGGGGAGCCATTTGAGCTGCAGACAATTTAGCTTCTAAAGTAGACAGGCAGGCACTGTTAAAGTCAATGGCTGGACAAGTCTGCATTCTGAGAGCTTAATCATGTTGAAGCGCCACGATGTTTCCATCTGATGAACAGAGGGAGCTTTCTCCTCTCTCCTCTCCCTCGTTCACTCTCCACGTCTCTCGCTCCTTTCCTCCTTTTTCTATGCATCTCTCCTCTCAATCTCCCTCTCCCAGACTGACTATAAAGCTTAGGTCCGCATTGCATCCCACTTCTGGATCTCAACAATATGCTGTGGGGCTGGTGTCGTCATACACGCTGAGTGTCAGACATACACTTACTCAGAGTCCCATGCATGCACACACACACACACTGCTTAGTAGGATGGTGATCAGGCACATCATGTACTGTACAGTACTGTATGTGCCATGAACTAATATCAAAGGTATAGACAGCTACATGTGGTATCGTCTTGAATGATTGATGAACCTGCTTGTGAGGCTGGGGTTCCCCTTCTAACTAATACAAATGGGATTTCTTCTGTTCTCTTTCTCTCTTTCAGTTTTTCCCCTACGGAGATGCTTCAAAGTTTGCCCAGCATGCATTCAGGACCTTTGATAAGAACGGGGACGGCACCATCGATTTCAGAGAGTTCATCTGTGCCCTGTCTATCACATCTCGAGGCAGCTTTGAACAGAAACTCAACTGGGCCTTCAACATGTACGACCTGGATGGAGATGGCAAGATCACACGAGTGGAGATGCTGGAGATCATTGAGGTAGAGTTCAGCCCGTACAGATTAATCTTGAATCATATGCTGTGTCCCAAATGGCATCCTATTCACTTCGTAGTACACTACTTTTAATCAGGGCCCATAGGGCTCTGGTCAAATGTAGTTCACTATATAGGGAATATGGTACCGTTTAGGATGCAACCAAATCTCTATGGTTCAGCCATTCATGTCATATGAGTTTAAGGTGTTGAAATATTAGTGATGGTTGCGGGGTCTTTATCAAAAAATGCCTGTTGTTCTGCACTTTAGATTTGACTCTTTACATTTCCTCCTCTTGCCCTTAATGCCCTCGTACAGTATGTGCCTTGAATACAAATCAGGTTGGGTTTTTCGGAGAACGTGTTTGACCTATAAATGTCTCTACTTTAGTAAACAATGATGGAACTATAATTTCTCCCCCTCTGTGAAGGCCATCTACAAGATGGTGGGGACTGTGATCATGATGAAGATGAACGAGGACGGCCTGACGCCCGAGCAGCGAGTGGACAAGATCTTCAGCAAGATGGACAAGAACAACGACGACCAGATATCACTGGACGAGTTCAAAGAGGCAGCAAAGAGCGACCCTTCCATTGTATTACTCCTGCAGTGTGACCTGCAGAAATAGAGGAGAGGGGAGCTTGAGAACCGCCACAGACTGCACAGAAGATTCATGTTCCATTCAGTTTGCAGCTATTTCCACTGAAAAAAATATGCTTGGACTACCTTTCAATGGATCCGCTTCTTGATGTTTGAAACACTTGTGTGCATGAGAATGTTATTTGCTGGAAACGATTTATACGTACATATACACACACACATAACGAGCTACACACACCCCACAAAGATACAAACCACACACTCACTACATATTCACACTACGCACAAATATATAGATATATAAATATTATATTTCAATTATTTAAAATCAACTGCCAAAATGTGAAGTGTGCAAAGTATTTTCCATACACTCATTCCACTGGAGCTCGAGCATCAGTGATGTGCTATGTTGAATTACGCTACAACTTATTGTTCTGAGTTTGCTGACGCTAGCTACGTGTTTCATATATTGAGTAATGTCAACCAAATCCAATTCCTATGGTAACGTAACTGTTTCTGATAAACCAAGTATCCATTCTTACAAAAGATTCGATTTGGATAGATAAAGAGATGGATTAGTAGCCTATTCATCCCAAACGTTTCCTTCCAAATGTGCTTGTACTGTTGGTGAATATAAATGTAGTTCATTTGCATGCCTTTAGGTTTTGCCTTAAAAATAATCTCCTTATTTTGCATCCTATAAGAATAATGAAGACAAAGCCTATCAATGAAATGCCGTTAAACATAAAATATTTGAATATGAAAAGCATATTACAGTATAGGTCAAGTATTGATGAATGGGATGTATTGTTTGTGATTTGTCAAGACATTATTTTTGTGGGAGCATGTTCCTTGTAGATAATAATAGTAAATAATAATAATAATAGTAAACATACCCCTATTTAAAATCTGCCATCTCATGAGCCCATTTTGAATGAGGAGATATTGAATGTGGCATATTTAACGACAAAACCAAACGTCTGTATGAATACAAGAACAATATTTGGCTGAATTGGACCGAAAGGAATTAAATACATTGAAATAAAACCACCTCATCAGTATTGTCGGGGGAAGTATAGCCTATGAGGCATAACTAATGAGAGGCAATGTAACATCTATCTGAAAATTAGCTCAGCCCAATAACAATGTAGAGGTTTTAAGTGTATTTTATCCAACATATTATTGCTCCACTTAGTTTTGGTCTATGTCATCACACCATTTCTTCAATGAAGATACAGGTTGCATATCAATGTGCTGAATTCAATGAAGTTCCTGTCATGAGTTTATTAATATCACTCATAGATATAAAGAGGAAATGATCTAAGGCCAGTGCGACATTGTGTTAGACATTGATTGATATTATCTCATGCTGTTCGTCTCTTTCAGTTTAAAAATGAGTGTAAAAAAAGAGCAATGTGTTGAAAGAACAAGTGAATGCCATTCTTCATTAACCAAGCCAAGAGGACAAAAACCCTTAAGCCATGTTTTGGTAGGCTATACAGTTTGCCCAAAGTGTACCCAACGACACACTCCTCTTTATTGATCAACTTTTTGTACTTTTTTATTCCCCTCTCACTGAAGCATACAAACTGTATAGTAGTTCCTTCCTTTTCAGGTGCAGTGTATCCTATCCTTCAATAAAGACAACAGCTCAGAAATAGCCCAAGACCTCTGGCCTGGTCCAAGATCAGTTTGTGCCGTCTTGTCACGGTGCAACATAGGAGTTGGCAAGACGGCACAAACAGATCTGGCAGCAGGCTATGAGACCCCAGCTTGACTGGAAATATTAAGTAATTCACCTGTACACCTTCGTTGTCCCGGTTCTGTTGATCTGTCTCCGTACGATGGTCACACGCAATCTCACAGACAGCTCTGGCCCGATTTGGACAAAACTTAGGTGAATAATGATTCTTGCCATAGAGATCCAGCGTTTACTAAATTACACTGATTGGCCCAAGGCAGGCGCTATAGTAATTAACTGAAATGGGTTCGTCACGCAATCTCAAGTGTCCCAAAAGAGGGCGCTGCATCATTCGTGGGGGAGGACATGTTTACTGTTGCCTTGTTTAAAGATTGCAGACACTGCTTGTATAAATCACTAGCTGCAATTTGGTAACCAACTACCCATTTTGTTTCACATGCCAGCTGCACATTTGGGAGGAGTTATTTGAGTCATTCATTTTCAAATTGACTGCGATGTGAAGACCAAGTCCATCATTCCTCGAGAAATTAGGCTGACCGTTTGAAACTTCACATGAACATCTTTGCCCAGAAATGTTTGTACTTAAAACTATTAATCAGATACCAAATGTAAGCAAAGGCAACAGTGTAAACTAAAGGATTATTTTGTACATGTAGCATGTATTGTGTCCCTGATAACATGGCTGCACTACTCGTGTTGTGATTTAAACTAATAAAATAACTATGGGCTGTTTTCTGAAAGTGTCCTGCATATAGCCACCAGATGTCACTTGTGTTAGTGATATTAGAATACGCAGGCAAACCAATGGTAGAGACTGTCCTCTTGTTGATGTCTTGGGTATAGATCTACCAACTCCCAGAACACCTCAGTTCTCTAAATACGAGCTGAAATCTCCCCATGACAAATATGGTGTTAGCTGAGACAAAGTTGTGAAAATAAAGCAGGCTGATGCTGTACTGTGAACTGACAGCAATGATCCCCAGTTCAGGATAGAGTGAAATACCCCACGCATTGTGTGTATATAATGTACAATAGAACTGCAGGCAGTCGTGTGTGCCTGTATGCAATGATTGTGACCTATACCTCTACTTTGACCTGGAACGCGTTACTTTTTCACCAAGAGTGCTATAACAGATGTGCATTCATGCAAGACGTATGGCCAGCAGCTTTTATAAAAAGGACAATTTTACAGAAACACATTTATTTGACAATCTGAAATCTAAAAGTGAATTTGTTTGAATAGATTTGATGCATACATTTTATCAAAGACTTTTCAGAGATGGTATGTGTTCAATATGCACGACAGAAACAAATTAAGTAAAAAGACAAACAAGCCTGCCAAATGCAATGAAATCTAACAAAAGTAGAAAATACCTGCATGCTAAATTTTGCGACAAACAATTTCACACTTGTCAAAACGCACATTCTGTACCAGGGAAGGACAATGGGGAAGAGGGAAAAAGGTGAGTCTATTTTGGGGGATCTGTGTTGATGCCGTATTTCTCCTTCAGAAGCTTCAGCTGCTCCTCTTTCTTCTTTGTGTCCATCTTCTGGAACGCCTGTGAGAGAGAGTGAAATGGAAACCATGAATTATACATGCGCAAGTGCAAAACTGTACATTGTCTATACAAATCAGACAGGCAGACCTGTCAGGCAAAAAAATTACATTGATTACAACATTTACCTCGCATTAGCTACTTAATGGTAGAGTCAGTGACGTACATAGTAAAACGCAATATCGGGCCGACTTCCACAACAATGAGCAGTGAAACTACATAGACACTGTGACGAGAGCGTACGGTCATACCTCCGTCAACGTGGTTCAGGGTGCTGCACTGGGAGCGTAACGAGATGTGGCCACAAACATTAGTGTTGCAATAGCTGCGATTTTCTCTGTGGTTTAATCCGTAAACATTTAAATTTTCTACAAAGTATTATTTTATTTTTTTACAGGTAAGTAACCTTATAATTGTATCAAATGTCCAATGAAATGGGAGTAAAGAGCAAATGACGTGATCAATACAGCTAGATTGGATGACCTATGTAGAATGTATTTTTAAATACACGCCTAAAATGTGTGCAGGCCAGGATGAGTTGCCATTTTCCTACTAATATATATTTTTTAAGCAATACAAATGGGCGCTCTGGTCAGCGGATGCGCTCGCCCCCACCCTCCCCAAGACGGCGGCAAAGCACCACACCAAAATGGATTTTCCAAGGGCCATTTTCCTATTTAGTTTTACTCTTGAGATTTGTGAATTTATATTTGACATTATGCGTTTCTTTGGATCTACATCTCTGCAATGCTCTGGCTGCCGAGAAAAATAGACTTCAAGCTAACCTTGGTTCGTAGACATGCTGCTTTTTGCGTGCGGTATATCATGTCTCATAGATCAGCGCGAGTTGTTAAAACTGTGGCTCACGTTACGGAGATGGAACGTTGTAACTTTGGCCATAACAAGTGCGAAGAGTGAGGCTAAACTTCTCCGATGTATTTGCCCCGCAGCTTCACATTGCAGCAGAGTGAAGCGCAGTAGCGCACCCATGCAGATCCTCTGTGTGAGTGCATCATCTTGCATCGCTTGTCTGCAATATCGGTGGTTCATCCTGTTGCTCGTGGCAACATCAAATTGCTTTGTCTCAGTAATTAAAATGATCACAGAGCGGGACTCTTCGTCCAGACACCTACAGGGTAAAATGTAATGTACCAGCATTGACTACACTGTTTGTTCAGTATAATTTCTCTATCTACAAAGTGATGGAAGTTATTAATCCCTACTAGATAAACCTTTGAGATTATTTATCGACAATGGTAAGAGACTTTGGCAGGTCCTTGATAGAATAGATCATACATAGGTCTACGTACCCTGTTTGCATTGTAGTATAAAACTACAAGATATCTGTTACAGACGTTGAATCCAGACAGGTGGTCACAGGCGTTCTTGGCATCAAAGATGTCCTCGTAGACTACGTAAGCTGTCCCTCTTGATTCCGGTGTGTTTCCACTGGAAAACAGGGCACAACAGGACATAGAAGACAAGGATGAGACTTTTCAGTTGAATACCTGCCACAGTTCCGCAGACTACATACGAGAAGATAATACCTAGAATTGGTCTGATCCCATCCAGATCCACAATCTTCAACTTACGTTCGAATCTGTCGTATTGGTCCATATTTCCCAAAGATGTCGTACATTTCTTCAGCTGTGATCTTGTATGGTAGATTTCTAATGTAGAGTATTCTGTTGACTTCAGGTGGTAATCGAATCTGCAAAGGAAACAGCATTCGTAACTGATAAGCTTCATTTAAGCCATGTTTCCATTGGCACTTTGAAATCAACCCAGGTTGGGCTGGCTCAAATTGCGTTTCCACTGCCTCCAGAAATAAAATGTTATATTGATAGATAGCCAATATGTGACTGCAGCTGGCTTCGCTAATATTGCTTGCTAGTTAGCAAGATTGGAGAATTTAATTCACCCTCACCAGGACAGCAAAGAAAGAGAGATAGTGAGGGAGAGAGAGATTGGAGGGGCACAGCCAGGCTTGTCAACCACCAGTCAGGCAGGCAGAACGGTCCATCGGTAATCAAAAGATGTAGGCTATTGCAATGCTGTATTTCTTGGCTTGCAATGTCTCGCGCAAGTTCACTAAAGTAGGAGCCATCAATGATTAGGCAGAGCTATTCTACACGCAACAGACCTAAGATCAAACACACACTAGCATTCTTCATAGTGAAGAGGAGGAGCAGGCGAGGGAGAGGGGATTAGGCCAGGCAGAGTCAAAACTGTGCGCCTAGACGATATCTTGGTAATCTGTATTTAGCAACGCCTCGTAAATTCACCAAAAGTATATATTAGGCTATCAATGAGAACAGCTAAGCTATTCTTCATAGTGCCAGTGAATTGAAGTTGAACAAATGCATCAGTTTAATTAGGCCTAAATGTGCAATAAAAAGTATTGCCTATAGCTTATTTAATGAAACCCTGGATAGCTGTTGATGTCCTAGGTCAGGGCTCACCAATCCTGTTCCTGGAGAGTTACCTTACTGTAGGTTCACTCCAACCCAAGTTGTAACTAACCTGATTCAGTTTATCAACCAGCTAATTGTTGAATTAGATGTGCTAGATTAGGGTTGGAGTGAAAACCTACAGGATGGTAGCTCTCCACGAACAGGGTTGGAGAGCAATGTCCTAGGCAATAGATCGCAAAGCAGCATCCCTGCTAAAGTAGTTGGAAATGGCAAGTTCACTTTCTCATCCATAAACATAGTCAAGCACAAATACGGTTCAGCAGCTCAAATCAGCAGGATGTGGGACATTGTTATCAGGAAGGACATCTACCACGGATGGCTCGCTAAAATATTGATGATGAGCACACTTCATCAATGTAAATATTATGGGAGAACTATACATTAGGCAGCCAAGCACGAGTCATCAGTGTAGCCTATTATCGTCGAGACATGACGGTGATATATCTTCACACCTACAATAACCTCCAGGCTTCTGTCATAAGAGTCGATTCAATTTGAAGAAAGAACTACAATGGGCATTTTTGAAAAACAAATCCTGTGTGAATCATCCTCTGGAATAACGCACATGCTTGGATAATAACTACAGAACCAACATCTCTAGTGATGCCTGTCCGAACAAGGCTATAACATGGAAAAGAATAGGCTTATCAGCGTAGAGTGCACGCATCATCCCATGGGATCCATCAAGGCTTCACACAGCAGAAATATCACTAATATTCTTGTTCACACATCACCTTCTATACTCAAACGAAATAGGCATTTTATAGGCAAATGGGCAGCATCATGCTCATGTCAGTCCACTAGAACGCAAATGTAGTCTTCCTAGTAGGACTCTGCACTAATGAGATGGTGTATCGTGTGTGCACATTGTTTCAGCACGCTTAGGGAGTAGAGCCAGATTTGACTCCTACAACTCCAATCACAAGGGTCGGAGTCATGAACCAGTTTTATTTTATTTAACTAGGCAAGATATTTAAGAACAAACTCTAATTTACAATGACGGCCTACCCCGGACAATGCTGGGCCAATTGTGCGCTGCCCTATGGGACTCCCAATCACGGCCGGTTGTGATATTGTCTGGAATCGAACCAGGGACTGTAGTGACGCCTCTAGCACTGAGATGCATTGCCTTAGAACGCTGTGGCGCATCCAGCAGTGATCAGCTTGGTGGTAGCATAATAATGGCGTCACCAGCCCGAATTCTAATTGAGCTGGCACCAGTTGTGAAACTGGGCTGCGCAGGCCTGGGTTTCCCTCGACCCAGCTCGAATTTGAGAATGACATTCGAGCCAACTCTAATTTGGCCCTAATTTGAAGTGCCGGTGCAAACGGGGCTTCATTTAGAACCAAATCAAGTAAAATAAGTATCAACAACTGTGCCAAGCTATAAACAGTAATGTTAACGTTAGCTACGCAGTTGAAAGCAAGCCACTACTAGATAGCCAACTCGCATAGTTAGCTTTCTAGCTCGAGACTTCCGTAAAAAGTCAAGCTATCATTTCCCTACAAAAAATATACGTTTAAGTTGTGTTTTATAGTTAATGTCTAAATAAAATACAAATTAATCGATGAAGCCATGCGCCTTTGTTTAGCGTTTCTTAATAACGTTAACGTGGCTAGCTAACAGTACGCATCGCCAGCTACCACGCTAGTTCTGGATTTCTAGATAGTAAACCTGACTCAGTTGTTTGTAGCTATCATTTGAACACAAAAATGTGAACTTACATTAGCTCGTTTAGCTGCTTGCATAGCCATGGTTGTATAGTTTCTGTGCAAAATGTTCTAACAACAAAAATTGCGTAGTGCTTAGGTCGTCGACACAACACGGACAGGCGCAGCTTGTTTACGTATTTCCGTTTCCAGACGATTCTTCTGCTGCTTCTTCTTCTATGGTATAACGGCGTTCGCACCAATTGCATTTGCATTCCGCCAACTACTGTGCTGGTGAATAATAAGGATCCCAAAAAGGAAAACATTTGGGTAAAAATAAATAAAATATGATGACTACCAAAACATTTATTAACTACATAAAATTAACCTGCTTTTCTGTAAAAAAAAACTTCAGGGCAGAACATTTCCTAGTGACTATAGTCCTTTTTTGTGCTTCTTTTTGGAGCCCAAAAAACTTTTTGGCTGCTGATATAATGATATCCAGCTTCTCGGACTTCAGCTTCTTGGACTTCTTAGACACTTGTGCTGTACAATGAATCACTGTGGCTATAAATGCCACAAAATCCACCTTCATAATGAGGGTATCCAGATCACTCGATTGACAGTGTGTGTGAGTGTGTAGGGCCCTGTGAGTGTGCATAGAGAGTGCAAATACTGAAATAAAAGGTCAATAAACATACAAGGTTAACTCAGTCTGTGTAGCTTTTACTGTATCAGTCATATTGCTTGGGGATATAATCTGTTCAAGAGCCTGTTGGTGTCAGACTTTATGCACTGGTACCTCTTGCCATGCGGCAGCAGACAAAATCGTCTATGGCTTGGGTGGTTAAGGTCTTTAACGATTTTCCGGGCCTTCTTTTCACACCGCCTGATATAGAGGTCCTGGATGGCATGGAGCTCAGCCCCTGTGATGTACTGGGCTGTCCACACTGTAGCGCCATGCAATTAAGGGGGTTGCTAGTGCCATACCAAGAACTGATGCAGCCAGTTAATATACTCTCAATGGTACAGCTGTAGAACCTTTTGAGGATTTGAGCACCCATGCCAAACTTTTTCAACCTCCTAAGGGGAAAGAGGCACTGTCGTGCCTTCTTCATGACTGTTGCGTGTGGACCATTTTAAGTCTTTAGTGATTTGGACACAGAGGAACTTCAAGCTATCTCAAATCAAAGTTCATTTGTCATGTGCGCCAAATACAACAGGTGTAGACCTTACAGCGAATTTTTTTTTTTTTTACTTACAGGCTCTAACCAACAGTGCAATTAAAAAAATAAGGTATTAGGTGAACAATAGGTAAGTAAAGAAATAAAACAGTAAAACGACAGTGAAAAATAATAGTAGCGAGGCTATATACAGTAGCAAGGCTATAACAGTAGCGAGCCTACATACAGGCACCGGTTAGTCGGGCTGATTGAGGTAGTATGTACATGTAGATATGGTTAAAGTGACTATGCATATATGATAAACAGAGAGTAGTCACGATCTCCGTGAGGGACAGACCAAGGCGCAGCGAGGCATCCAGTATACATGCTTTATTGAATACACGTAACTGGGCAAAAATAACAAAAACGAACAAAGATCGTAACAATAAACATAACAAGACAAACCAACAAATGCAATGAACAAACAATAACCCACAAAGCCCTAGTGAAAACTACAAACATATATATGGTTCCCAATTAGAGGTAACGACACTCAGCTGCCTCTAATTGGGAACCATTACCCCAACATAGAAACAGATAACCTAGAACAGAAAAAACCCTACACCAAAACAAAACTAAACACGCCAGCCTGTCTTCTCAGGCCTGGACGTGACAATGGTCTAAAATTGGAGTAGAGGATAAGTGTGTAAATGATAATGAATCGCTTCTTGTTGGGATGCGTTTTATTTATTTTTATTTAAAAAAATTGTGCCGTTTGTTGAGTTAAGGATGCATGTGGGAAACCCGTTTGAGGTGTCGAAAATTGTGAATTATGCGCTTGGAAAAGTAGAGTCTGTCAGTGACCAGGAGTGGTCTTACTTTGATGACTTGTGTTTCTGAAGAGCTGAGGAAGATTGCAGTGGGCCTCAAAAGAATCCGGACGACAGATGTTTTGAACTTCGGAGTAGAGCACCCGTCAAAGGTGTCATCTCAGGGTTGACGACGGATGTTCAGGTTGAGTACCTGAAGAGAATTCCTGGTGTGGTTGGATTCTGGCGTCTGACACGCTGGGCGAATGGAGAAAAATAAGAAAGTCTGTCTGTTCTGTTGTTTTTTGATGAAGAGCAAATACCTACGCATGTGAAGCTTGGTTATGTCAGATACGGCGTAAGAGCTTTCGTCCCCAAACCACTGCAATGTAAGAATTGTAAAGGATTTGGCCATGTTTCAAGTGTGTGCAGACGAACAAGAGTATACTGAAGAACGGTGTGTAGAAGGACGACGGTGTTGCAATTGTGGCAGGGATCTTGATCCTGAGTTCCTGAAGTGCCCGGTAAGGGTGAAGGAAATTGAGGTGGCAAAAGTTAGAGCTGTCAATCGAATCTCCTATGTGGAGGGGATTAAAAGAATTGAGAAAATAAGTGATGCTAGCGAAGATATGGTAGTGGATACACCACAGACTGTGGTAAATGTTTGCTGTCAGACAAAAGATAACGTGTGTTAAAAAGGTGGATTTTGTTGCGTTCATTGCCACAGTTATAAACTGTACAGCACAAGTCTCAAAGAAGTCGAAGAAACTGGACATTATTGTGGCTGCGACAGAAAAGTTTTTGGGACTCAAGAATTTTACATCTGAAGACTTGCAAGGCGTACTGGTGCCAGAAGACCCACCATCCCAGGTTCCCCTTGAGCCTGTGTAGGGATCAGATCTGTTTTATTTATTTATTTATTTTTAACAGAAAAGTAAAGTTGTTTTGATTTTATTTTATATCAACAAGTTCAACTTCAAGAGTGGAGCTTGCATTATATATAAATACACCCCTATATCGCCGTGATTCAGTAGGTTTATTATTTAAGTCAGGTGTTAGAGCTGGCCTGGGACAAAACTCCTGCTCTTCAGGACTTCCTCCAATGTCTGAAACAGACCAAAGCAGAATAATAGTGTTCCAGGTTGAAACAGCTTACCTAATTGAGAGGTGATAAGACTCGTGGACACCCATTGGTTCTGGAATAGAGAAGGTGCAAATAAGGTTTGCAATTTGACATCATTAACATGACAGTAATTCTACCTCAAAAACAAATGTGTGAATACCAATTAATTTAAATCGCACCGTAGCAGGTAGGACTAAATAAGGTTACATAACCTTGCCTACTAGCTATACTAATGATCTGCTGTCGAGAGTGTTACAGCAAACATATCAATGTTTTCCCGCAGTAAAGTAAGCACACTGTTGACTTACTGTTGGGCCTCCTGAGTGGCGCAGCAGTCTAAGGCACTGCATCTCAGTGCTTGAGGCGTCACTACAGACACCCTGGTTTGAATCCAGGCTGTATTATAACCGGCCGTGATTGGGAGTCCCATAGGGCAGCGCACAATTGGCCTAATGTCGTCCGGGTTTGGCCCGGTGTAGGCCATCATTGTAAATAAGAATTTGTTCTTAACTGACTTGCCAGGTTAAATAAATAAAATAAAAAATTAAAAGAGGATGCTAATCAGCAGTGGTTTTAAAGTACTACTTTCGTATTTTTTTGGTGTATCTGTACTTTACTACTTATATTTTTGACAACTTTTACTTTTACTTTACTATATTCCTAAAAAAAAACATTGAACGCACCATCAATACAGACAGAGAGTAAGAGGAAGAAAGAGGCCCAACTCGGCGGAAAATCTATCTCCCTCCAGCAGATGGCATTTTTAGTTTTTTCTCCAACCAAGCAAGGAGTTTTTCTACGAGTTCAATGAGAGTGGTGTATAGTACTGAAGTAAACATACCTTAAAGTACTACTTAAGTAGTTTTTTGGGGTATCTATACTTCACTTTACTATTTATATTTTTGACAACTTTTACTTTTACTTCACTACATTCCTAAAGAAAATGTTGTACTTTTTACTCCATACATTTTCCCTGACAACCTAAAGTACCTGTTACATTTTGAATGCTTAGCAGGACAAGAACATTTTGAAATTCATGCACTTATCAAGAGAACACGTGGTCATCCCTAATGCCTATGGTCTGGCGGACTCACTAAACACAAATGCATCTTTTGTAAATAATGTCTGAGTGGTGGAGTGTGCCCCTGGCTATCAGTCAATTTTAAAAACAATAAAATGGTGCCATCTACTTTGCTTAATATAAGGAATTTGAAATGATTTATACTTCTTCTACTTTTGATACTTAACCCTTGTGTAGTCTTAACATTCTGTATCCTCCCCTTGTCCTAAGGGTAAAAAATGACCCGCCTTTACTAAACCCCTAAAATAAAGCAGCTTAATTGTTTAAACCCAAAATTTATTTTGCATGATGAAACAACCTGTCATTCATCACAAACTTTGTGAATATCTGGGTTTTCCCTCTTCACAATGCAGAAAGACTGCATTTAATCAGTGAACACCACTTGTTTTTATTACAACCCACTGTCATAATTGTTTTCTTTACTAAAGTAGAGGTTTATTATTATTATCATTATTATTATTGTACATACTACCTCAATCAGCCCGACTAACCGGTGCCTGTATGTAGCCTCGCTACTGTTATAGCCTCGCTACTGTATATAGCCTCGCTACAGTTAATTTTCACTGTCTTTTTACTGTTGTTTTTATTTCTTTACTTACCTATTGTTCACCTAATATCTTTTTGCACTGTTGGTTCAGAGCCTGTAAGTAAGCATTTCACTGTAAGGTCTACACCTGTTGTATTCGGCGCACATGACAAATAAACTTTGATTTGATTTGATTTAAAGGTACTGCATAGGTGTAAACATTCATTTTTTTTTAGCAAGAGATAGCACCTGGAAAGCCTAAGAAAGTAGCAGAAATGTGCAGAAAGTAGTTTTGAATGCATTTTATTGAAGGGAAACAATAACAGTCTTGAACTGTTTTGGCAATATAGTGATATATTCTTATATACTGTACAATGAGGAATTCAACTACAAAATACTAGTCTTCTCCCATTTTTTTAACAATTGCCCCCACCCACAAGGTGTATAAACAACAACAATAAATAAGAATAAGATAAGATGGATACAAAACAAAAATGTGAAGAACATAAATCAATCAACTCTAATTATCACATGTAGGACAGTATGCAAGTGTGTGTGCATGGACTTTGCAGATGTATTTCTCACATGTGCAAAACATAGTATTTGTTTTACAGTTCTTCTTTGGGAGGCAGAATTGGCATCTCCTCTTGCCTGCCCCAGCTGCAGCCTCAGGTGGATCAGGACAAGATTCAGCCCCCTGAACAGCTTTCACAAGCGCTGCAGAGGCTTCTGTGCGGGAGAGGCGCAACTTTCTTTGAATGTGTGGGGTTACAAGTGCCTTTCCCAGCTGCCCCAGGAACACCCTCCTCTTGTTCCGCTTATCAGGCATCCAGGTAGGGTTGATCTTATTCCATATCACGAAGGCATTGTATGAGGACACAACAATGATGTTATGGAAGATGACCAGGGGCCAGCGGGCAGTCATCCTCCTGCAGCTGTAAGTTCCAATTACCTTGTCCAGGTTGTCCATGCCTCCTTTGTTGTGGTTGTAGTCCAGGATGATGGCTGGCTTCCTGTCCTCACGATCACTGATCTCAGCCTTTTTTTTGCAGTGTGCTCAGGAGGACCAGATTCTTGTTCCTCTTTGGGAGGTAATGAACTAGAGTGGTGGTGGCGGTGAAGGCAAACTTTGATGAGAAGGCCTCTCTCCCCCTTGTTGCGAAGAGTGCAGGGGGAGAGCTCAAGCTTGTTCTTTCTAACTGTGCCAACCATGGTGATCTTCCTCTTCAGGAGCTGCTGGCTGAGTTCAATCAGTAGCACACATAATCTACATTTCTCATTGTGTGTGTGTGTGTCTTGGTGGTTTTTGTAGTGTGATTTTTTAACTGCCGGGTCAAAAACCCTAAGACAATCTTTGTACCCTGGTGGTGTACAGCTTTCATGGAAATATGAACAAAGGCGATGTTTCACTTTTTCTAATGTTAGGTTCACTCTAGGAAAAGTCATCAAAAAGTCATGAAAAATTACAATTTAGGCGGTTTTCTCTGCTGTTAAACATAATGGTGGGTCATTTTTTACCGTTCATTTAGCAATTACATTTAATTTTGATAATTAAATAAATGTAAAACCAAATACTTTTGGACTTTTACTCAAGTAGTATTTTACTGGGTGACTTTCAATTTTACTTGAGTAACTTTCTATTAAAGTATCTATACTTTTACTGAAGTATAACAATTGGGTACCTTTTCCACCACTGCTAATCAGTCCATCTCTGAGAACTCCCCAAAAGCCAGACTAAAATAATACAGCTACAAGTCAAGTAGTACTAGAAGTAGGGTCCCCACCCCTAACCTACAGACACAAACAAACATCATCAAGAATGCCTTGC
Organism: Hucho hucho; assembly: GCA_003317085.1. Lineage (NCBI taxonomy): Eukaryota > Metazoa > Chordata > Actinopteri > Salmoniformes > Salmonidae > Hucho > Hucho hucho. The sequence goes on along the minus strand of QNTS01001849.1, from coordinate 392,901 downwards.
TTCACCATCTAAGTTAGCTAGCTAGTTAACTTGCAAGTTAGACTGTTGGTTTATAAAAGCAAAAAAAATCTGAACTTGTTTTTATGAATTTCTCATGCATTTAAATGCCTAGACAAAGAGACTGCTAATTTAGCCTTCTAGCCAGGCTAATGTTGCTAACTAGCTAACCATGCGCTAGCTAGCTAACAGGTATTTGAAATTAAAACTATCCCAGACAGTTCATATAATTGTCAATTTAAAATAACTTTAGCCAATTTATGATTTACTAAATGTAGCTAACATTAGATAGTTAATCCAGAGATTCTTACCTTTGCCTTGTCCAGATCATCATGGTCCTGGTGAGTCCATGTCCATTATAATATATTAAATTATTCGTACCCTAGGTTTTACATCCAACATCTTAAAAAATGTAATTACATGATTTGTGTAGGGTATAAGGACTTTCTCAATGTTCTCAATTTTCTAAATATATTGATGATGATAATAACTATCTTATTTATGCTTTGATGATGCATATAGTAAAGTAAAGACACCCCAAAAACGATTTAATGTCACGTCCAGGCCTGAGTTTTGCGGGCGTGTTTAGTTTCGATTTTGGTGAAGGGTTTTTTGGTTCTAGGTGTGATTTTCTATGTTGGGTTAATGGTTCCCAATTAGAGGCAGCTGAGTGTCGTTACCTCTAATTGGGAACCATATATATGTTTGTGGTTTTCACTAGGGTTTTGGTGGGTTATTGTTTGTGTCATAGCTTAAGTGTTTATTATGTGTTCCGTTGTTACGATCTTCGTTTGGTTTATTGTTTTCCCAGTTACATAACAAATAAAGTATGTATACTGGATATCTCGCTGCGCCTTGGTCCGTCACTCAGGAAGATCGTGACAGAATGACCCACCTTAAAAGAACCAAGCAGCGAAAGAGCCAGGATTTCTGGACTTGGGAGGAAATCCTGGCTGGAGAGGGACCCTGGACCCAGCCTGGGGAGTATCGCCATCCTAAAGAGGAGCTGGAAGCAGCGGCGGCGGAGCGGCGCTATTATGAGGATAAATACGGAGCATGGACACCCGATCGGGAGAGATATGCTGGAACACGCCTGGCGAGGAAACCCGAGAGGCAGCCCCCCAATTTTTTTGGGGGGGGGCACACGGGGAGGTTGGCTGGTGCAGGTTGGAGACCTGAGCCAACTCCTCGCGCTTTTCGGAGGGAGCGTCGCACTGGTAAGACAACGTGTTATGCGGTGAAGCGCACGGTGTCTCCAGTGCGCGTTCACAGCCCGGTGCGCGACTTGCCAGCTCCTCGCATCTGTCGTGCTAGGGGGAGTTGGCAGCCAGGAAAGAGGGTGTTGGCTCAGCGCTCCTGGTCTCCGGTGCGCCTCTTCGGGCCAGGATATCCTGCGCCGGCTCTGCGTACGGTGTCTCCGGTTCGTGCCCACAGCCCGGTGCGCGACATTCCAGCTCCCCTTATCTGTGAGGCCAGGGTGAGAGTGCAGCCTGGAAGAATGGTGCCGGCTCTGCGCGCTAGGTCTCCAGTGCGCCTTCGTGGACCTCAATATCCTTTGCTGGCTCTGCGTGCGGTGTCTCCGGTTCGTGCCCACAGCCTGGTGCGCGACATTCCAGCTTCCCTCATCTGTGAGGCTAGGGTGAGTGTGCAGTCTGGTAGGATGGTGCCGGCTCTGCGATCCAGGTCTCCTGTGCGCGCCGTGGGTCCAGCACGTCCTGTCCCTGTTCCACGCACCAGGATCCCTGTGCGCGTCGTGGGCCCAGCACGTCCTGTCCCGGTTCCACGCACCAGGATCACTGTGCACGTCGTGGGTCCAGCACGTCCTGTCCCTGTTTCACGCTCCAGGATCCCAGTGCGCATTGTGAGCCCAGCACGGCCTGTTCCTGCTCCCCGCACTAGAGTCCCAGTGCGCATCGTGAGCCCAGCACGGCCCGTTCCTGCTCCCCGCACCAGAGTCCCAGTGCGTCTAGTGAGTCCAGCACGGCCCGTTCCTGCTCCCCGCACCAGAGTCCCAGTGCGCATCGTGAGTCCAGCACGGCCCGTTTCTGCTCCCCGCACCAGAGTTCCAGTGCGCATCGTGAGTCCAACACGGCCCGTTCCTGCTCCCTGCACCAGAGTCCCAGTGCGCATCGTGAGTCCAACACGGCCCGTTCCTGCTCCCCGCACCAGAGTTCCTGTGCGCATCGCGAGTCTAGCACAGGCTGTTCCGGCTTCCTGCACCAGGTCCCCTGTGCGCTTTGTGAGTCCAGCACGAACTGTTCAGGCTTCTAGCCCAGGGCCTCCGGTGCGTGACCTCGGGCCAGCATGGCCGGCACCGGAGCCGCCACCTTGGACAAAGAGACCCACCCGAAGACTTTTGGGCGGTCGAGTCCGCGCCTTTGGGGGGGGTACTGTCACGTCCAGGCCTGAGTTTTGCGGGCGTGTTTAGTTTCGTTTTTGGTGTAGGGTTTTTTGGTTCTAGGTGTGATTTTCTATGTTGGGTTAATGGTTCCCAATTAGAGGCAGCTGAGTGTCGTTACCTCTAATTGGGAACCATATATATGTTTGTGGTTTTCACTAGGGTTTTGGTGGGTTATTGTTTGAGTAATAGCTTAAGTGTTTATTATGTGTTCCGTTGTTACGATCTTCGTTTGGTTTATTGTTTTCCCAGTTACGTAACAAATAAAGTATGTATACTGGATACCTCGCTGCGCCTTGGTCCGTCACTCAGGAAGATCGTGACATTTAAGTAGTACTTTAAAATATTTTTACTTAAGTACTTTACATCATTGCCTATTATTTCACACCTCAGTGAGCTGTGCACTAGCCTTGATGTATTTGCTCCATCTAGTGCTAAGAGTTAGTCTTTTTTTTTTTAAGGGGTGGATCAGCTAAACAAATTGCGGAAAAATTGTTGCTTCCATCAATGTAATTGTCTGCATCATATCGAATCCCCCATATATATTTTGGGGTAAATTAATTAATTTGACAATAAACACAAAACTATTGAAATCCCACTGTGGATATATTAGACTGCAGAGTTGCTGTGGGCATAGTTGTGTGCACTGTACAGCCTTAACTATGGATTGTGCACCCATCAAATGGGGTATCAGCCTACTCAGTGACAGCCGCCCCACTGGGCACACACTGGTTGAGTCAACATTGTTTCCATGTAATTTCAATGTAATTACATTGAACCAACATGGAAAAGACGTTGATTTGACGTCTGTGCCCAGTGGGACAGAACACAGCCATGTAAAGTTTACTCAAATATTAGCATCTTATCTCTTATTGCAGGTCTTTGACTGTGGGAAATCACCTTCCCAGTCAGCCTATTGTGCATATGTAATATTCATATTGGACTCTACAGCCTTCTGAATTATAAAATTATGAAAAATATTAATAACATTCCACCCATGAGGCCACTAGTCATTTGACTGCAGGAAAGGGCTACTATGGTCATATTAATTTGATTGGTTAATCAGACATGGTATTCCTTCCTTCCTGTCACGACTTCCACCGACGGTGGCTCCTCTGCCTGTTCGAGCGGCGTTCGGCAGTCGTCGTCACCGGCCTACTAGCTGCCACCGATCCTCTATTTTCTTTCTGTTGATTATCGTATTGTTTGCACCTGTTTTCGTTTTGTGTTTGTTAGGGCTATTTAAGCGGGTTAGGCCCGCCTCCTTTTGTGCGGGCTTGTTTGCTGCTTTGTTGGTGTTGGTGTGAGTTCATGTCCTATGTTTGGGCTGCTCCTATTTTGTATCTCATTTTGCGCCAGTGTGTTTTGGCATTGGAAACCCTGCAAACCGCATTAAAGTCGGTTGTTCCGTTCACTCTGCTCTCTGCGCCTGACTCCACACCCACCACTCCTAGATGTCGTAACAGAAGCCCGCACCATTCATGGAGTCAGCAGGAGCAGCTACTCCCCCTCTCCCATCTATGGAGGAGCGTGTCCTCCATCAAACGACCGTCCTCCACCGAATCGGGTCGGCGATGGACCAGATGATGGATTTAATGGACCGATGGGAGAGGAGTGGTCTCCTTACTTCACCCCCAGATCCTTCTCCTCTTCAACAGACTCCTCTGGCGGCGTCCGGATCCAGCTCGCTCCGTCTCGCCCCCCCAAGGGAGTACGATGGGACGGAGGCTGGATGTAAGGGGTTCTTGCTCCAGTTGGAGCTATACCTGGCTACCGTCCTACCCGACTCCCTCTGGGGAGGAGAGCGTGAGCGCCCTCGTCTCCTGTCTGACGGGTCGAGCCCTGGAGTGGGCCAACGCAGTGTGGAATAGCCCACTACTAAGGGACCACTACCCAGAGTTTGCCCGCCGGTTCCGGACCGTGTTCGACCACCCACCAGAGGGCCGAGCGGCGGGTGAACGGCTGTTTCACCTGAGACAGGAGACGAGGAGTGCGCAGGACTTTGCGCTGGAGTTTCGGACCTTGGCCGCTGGAGCGGGGTGGAACAACAGGGCCCTGATCGACCACTACCGTTGTAGTCTCCGGGAGGATGTCCGCAGGGAGTTGGCTTGTCGGGACGCTACCCTCTCCCTCGACGAGCTAATCGACATGTCCATACGACTGGACAACCTGCTGGCGGCTCGCGGGCGGTCGGAAAGGGCCCTGTTCGTTCCACCTTCCGGCCCTTCCGCTCCAATCCCTATGGAGTTAGGGGGGGCCGCATCGAGGGGAACCGGAGGAGGAGGCTCCTCCTGCACCAGTTGTGGTCGGAGAGGACACACTGCCGATCGGTGCTGGAGGAGCTCCTCTGGGAATCGAGAGGGCAGGCAGAGCACTACTCGGTCACCCCAGGTGAGTCAGCACCAGACTCACCCAGAGCTCCCTGTTGGTCACATGTTTTTACTAATCTCTTTCCCTGAGTTTTTTCCCTCTCTCCAGCATAAGGCGCTAGTCGATTCAGGCGCAGCTGGGAACTTTATGGATCGCGGACTCGCTTTGAGGCTAGGTATTCCGCTAGTGTCGATAGATCAACCCTTCCCCGTGCACTCCCTAGATAGCCGACCGTTAGGGTCAGGGCTGGTCAGGGAGGCCACGGTTCCACTGGACATGGTAACGCAGGGGGGTCATGGGGAGCGGATTAGTCTATACCTTATTGATTCACCTGCGTTTCCAGTGGTGCTGGGGATTCCCTGGCTGGCTACGCACAATCCTATGATTTCGTGGAAACAGGGGGCTCTCCAGGGGTGGTCAGAGGAGTGTTCAGGTAGGTGTAAAGGAGTTTCCATCGGTGCCACAACGGTGGAGAGTCCAGACCAGGTTTCCACTGTGCGCATTCCCTCAGAATATGCCGATTTGGCTATCGCCTTCTGTAAGAAGAGGGCGACCAAATTACCACCTCATCGACGAGGGGATTGCGCGATAAACCTCCAGGTAAACGCAACACTTCCTAGGAGTCACGTGTACCCGTTGTCACAGGAGGAGACAGTGGCTATGGAGACATACATCACTGAATCTCTGGGACAGGGGTACATTCGGCCCTCCATATCACCCGTCTCCTCAAGTTTCTTTTTTGTAAAGAAAAAGGAGGGAGGTCTGCGGCCGTGCATTGATTATAGAGGTCTAAATGCCATCACAGTGGGATTTAGTTACCCGCTACCTCTCATTGCTACGGCGGTTGAATCATTTCACGGGGCGCGTTTCTTCACAAAACTGGACCTCAGGAGCGGATATAATTTGGTGCGTATCCGGGAAGGAGATGAGTGGATGACTGCGTTTAGTACAACATCTGGCCATTATGAGTACCTCGTCATGCCGTATGGGTTGAAGAATGCTCCAGCCGTCTTTCAATCTTTCGTGGACGAGATTCTCAGGGACCTGCACGGGCAGGGTGTGGTGGTGTATATAGATGATATCTTGATCTATTCCACCACATGCGCCGCGCATGTGTCTCTGGTGCGCAAAGTACTTGGGCGACTGCTGGAGCATGACCTGTATGTCAAGGCGGAGAAATGTGTGTTCTCCAAACAAGCCGTTTCCTTCCTGGGGTATCGCATTTCCACCTCTGGGGTGGTGATGGAGTGTGACCGCATTACAGCCGTGCGTAATTGGCCGACTCCGACCACGGTAAAGGGGGTGCAGCGGTTTTTAGGGTTTGCCAATTACTACCGGAGGTTTATCCGGGGTTTTGGTCAGGTGGCTGCTCCCATTACCTCACTGCTGAAGGGGGGGCCGGCTCGTTTGCGGTGGTCGGTGGAGGCGGACAGAGCTTTCAGTCGTCTGAAGGAGCTGTTCACCAACGCTCCCTTGCTACCTCATCCGGACCCCTCTTTGGCATTCATAGTGGAGGTGGACGTGTCTGAGGCTGGGGTTGGAGCCGTGCTATCACAGCGCTCGGGCACGCCACCGAAACTCCGCCCCTGCGCTTTCTTTTCAAGGAAGCTTGGTCCGGCGGAGCGAAACTATGACGTGGGGGACCGGGAGTTGTTAGCTGTGGTCAGGGCTCTGAAGGTGTGGAGACATTGGCTTGAGGGGGCTAAGCACCCTTTTCTCATCTAGACTGACCACCGTAATCTGGAGTATATCCGGGCAGCGAGGAGACTGAGTCCGCGGCAGGCTAGGTGGGCCATGTTTTTCACCAGATTTCAGTTCACGATCACCTATAGGCCAGGTTACCAGAATACTAAGGCCGACGCGCTGTCCCGTCTCTATGACACCGAGGAGCGGTCCATCGAGCCTACTCCCATCCTTCCTGCTTCATGTCTGGTAGCACCTGTGGTATGGGAGGTGGACGCGGACATCGAGCGGGCACTACAGTTGGAACCTGCGCCTCCTCAGTGTCCTGCAGGTCGTCAGTACGTGCCGCTTGGTGTTCGTGATAAACTGATTCGGTGGGCCCATACGCTACCCTCTTCGGGTCATCCGGAGATTGAGAGGACAGTGCGGGGTCTTAGGGGGAAGTACTGGTGGCCCACGTTGGCTAAGGACGTGAGGTTTTATGTCTCCTCCTGTTCGGTATGCGCTCAGAGTAAGGCTCCTAGACACCTGCCTAGAGGGAAGTTACAGCCCCTCCCCGTCCCACAACGGCCGTGGTCTCACCTGTCGGTGGATTTTCTCACCGATCTTCCCCCGTCCCAGGGGAACACTACGATCCTGGTCGTTGTGGATCGTTTCTCTAAGTCCTGTCGTTTTATCCCGTTGCCCGGTCTCCCTACGGCCCTACAGACTGCGGAGGCCCTGTTTACCCACGTCTTCCGGCACTACGGGGTGCCTGAGGACATTGTTTCTGATCGGGGTCCCCAGTTCACGTCCCGAGTGTGGAGGGCGTTTATGGAACGTCTGGGGGTCTCGATCAGCCTGACCTCAGGTTTTCACCCTGAGAGTAATGGGCAGGTGGAGAGAGTGAACCAAGAGGTGGGTAGGTTTCTGCGGTCGTATTGCCAGGACCGGCCCGGTGAGTGGGCGAGGTACGTCCCATGGGCGGAGGTGGCTCAGAACTCACTCCGTCACTCCTCCATGAACATGTCACCGTTCCAGTGCGTGTTGGGCTACCAGCCGGTCCTGGCACCGTTTCATCAGAGCCAGACTGAAGCTCCTGCGGTGGAGGAGTGGGTGCAGCGCTCAAAGGAGACCTGGAGAGCCGTCCAGGAATCACTGAGACAGGCTGGTGGGCGGCAGAAGAGGAGCGCTGACCATCACCGCAGTGAGGCCCCCGTGTTCGCACCGGGGGACCGGGTCTGGCTCTCGACCCGGAACCTGCCCCTCCGCTTGCGTACACAGTCCGCTCCATTCTGGACTCTAGGCGCCGGGTGAGAGGCCTGCAGTACCTCGTGGACTGGGAGGGATACGGGCCGGAGGAGAGGTGCTGGGTACCGGTGGAGGATATCTTGGATCCATCACTGCTGCGGGAGCCGCGCGTCAGGAGGGGGGTACTGTCACGACTTCCACAGATGGTGGCTCCTCTGCCTGTTCGGGCGGCGTTCGGCGGTCGTCGTCACCGGCCTACTAGCTGCCACCGATCCTCTATTTTCTTTCTGTTGATTATCATATTGTTTGCACCTGTTTTCGTTTTGTGTTTGTTAGGGCTATTTAAGCGGGTTAGGCCCGCCTCCTTTTGTGCGGGCTTGTTTGCTGCTTTGTTGGTGTTGGTGTGAGTTCATGTCCTATGTTTGGGCTGCTCGTATTTTGTATCTCATTTTGCGCAAGTGTGTTTTGGCGTTGGAAACCCTGCAAACCGCGTTAAAGTCGGTTGTTCCGTTCACTCTGCTCTCTGCGCCTGACTCCACACCCACCACTCCTAGCTGTCGTAACACTTCCTCTAATTCTGTGTACATTTTACTTTTCTTTAAGTAGTGTACAGGACAGAAATAAGTTAAGTGACATGGTGTACATGTTAACAGAACATATCTTTGAGTGGAATCAATTCTCTTGTCTCTCCAGGGACTTGGAAAGCATTCAGAGACGCTGCAGCCACATCATTGGCACTTCCTACAACTTGTGCTCCTGCACAATCACACAAGTGCTCTGCACAAATGTCTAACACGTACACAGCAACAGTATGCTCTCAGGAGTTGGAAGCAACAAGCCGCACTACCAGACACCAAAGATCACTCTTGGCAAGAGCTCTCAAACAAGGCAAATTACATTCTCCATCACTAAAGACATTAGATATGCCTATCTATTGATTTGGTGTGTTGCCTACTTGTTGTGTACAACTTTTGATGATGCACTTTTGATTATATATTTAGGCAGATTATATATTTTTACCTGCTTGTGCATGACACCACATTTCATGTGTTTCTACATATGTACCAATATGTTCAAACGTCAGCACAAGAACTGTTCATTGGGAGCTTCATGAAATGTGTTTCCATGGCCGAGCAGACGCACACAAGCCTAAGATCACCATGCGCAATGCCAAGCGTCGGCTGGAGTGGTGTAAAGCTCGCCGCCATTGGACTCTGCATAGTGCATAGTGTTAACTGTACAATTTGGTGGAGGAGGAATAATGGTCTGTGCTGTTTTTCATAGTTCGGGCTAGGCCCCTTAGATGAAGTGAAGGGAAATGTTAACGCTACAGCACACAATGACATTCTAGACGATTCTGTGCTCCCATCTTTCTGGTAACAGTTTGGGGAAAGCCTTTTCCTTTTTCAGCATGACAATGCCCCCGTGCACAAAGCAAGGTCCATACAGAAATGGTTTGTCGAGATCGGTGTGGAAGAACTTGACTGGCCTGCACAGAGCCCTGACCTCAACCCCATTAAACACCTTTGGGATGAATTGGAACGCTGACTGCGAGCCAGGCCTAATGGCCGCAACATCAGAGCCCGACCTCACTAATGCTCTTGTGGCTGAATGGAAGCAAGTCCCCGAAAGCTTTTCCAGAAGAGTGGAGGTATAGCAGCAAAAAGGGGGCCAACTGCATATTAATTCCCATGATTTTGGAATGAGATGTTTGACGAGCAAGTGTCCACATATATTTGGTCATGTAGTGTATCAAGGGCTGATCTGGACATCCAATCACAGTGAATGCGATAGGTTATAAAAGCAGCCAAAGATGTATATAAACAGAAGAAGAAATAGGTATGTCTATGACTGCAAGCAGTCCTTGTCCTTGAGCTCAGAACATTTCCGTTTCCCTGAGGTTGAGCAGAGAGAGCGAGAGAAAGAGGTCATGGACATGGGTTGTCTTTTAATATGACCACAGCATCACACCTCACCCTAAAAGAAAATAGCTAATCATTTCACACCTTCAAAATAATATTTTTTCTTGCGTTTAGGGATGGATGTATGTTCATGTGGAGGATACTAGTACATGTTACCATTAAACTCTGGAAAAACAAGACTCTACTTGTCAGCTAGTTGGTAATGGAGTGTCTGTAATGAAAATATGGAAATATTTCAATTTTTAGTTAAAGAGGTGAATGTAACTGTAACCAATGATGTAAGTCTATGACTGCAGTCTGTATCTGGTCCTTCTCTCAGTGGTTGTCCTTGAGCTCAGACAACTTCCAATGAATTGGGAACCAAATGAGCACAATGTACATCACATGGAATGACATGGCCCCTCCGTCAAGAAACGTCCTCGAATTCAAATTGTATGAAGTCATCGAAATGTGTCTATGTGATTTAATTTCATTGGTTCATAATGAAAGAGGAGGTTACACGTTTGACTCTACTTAGAGGATATTAGGGTGCTATATAGAGACACGAGGTACAACTCCACACACAAAACACACAGAGACAGTTCATGGCTTGGACAAACATAGCTAATAGTCTTCTGATGGAGTTACTGATCACCACTGCTTTTCTCTTGATGGATAGGCTGTTAAATGCTATGTGGGAAAGGGCATGGATTGTCATTTCAATAATATCTCAAATACTGAGTTAATATCTTCAGCCTGAAAGACAGTGCACTTCATTCTTTATAGCTGAGCACACATCTTGGTTTCACTAGCTTCAAGTTCAGCATTTATTAATTTATCTAATTTCAGAACGTTGCAGGTAACACTGTGTAATCGAGCTGCCCATCAGAAACATGCTCTTTGTGGCACTGACAATCATGGTTGCCATGGTCACTGTTTACACAACCAGGAGGAACCACCAACCCAATGCTTGACGACCACTAGCAGGTGTTTCACAGGCGTTGGCCGAGGGCTGCGTTCAATACAAAAAACGGTGTGCAGTGTGCAATTAAACAGACACGGGAGGGGTTGGGTTGTACGTTGGGGAATGCTGTCAAAATTGCCCCTGCCACATGCACCAAAATGAGCAAACGTAACTTAAGATCTGTTCAAGAACAATTTGGGGAAACGTGTCACTCAGTACAAACTGTCACACAACGTAGCAAACATTTCATCGAACTGAATGCACCCCAGTTCGATTTAGGTTCCAAGCTCCCCCGGGAACCACGCATTCAGTGTTCACAGATCCCAAAGGACTGAATAGACCTAAACATTACAGACGGTTCCACAATCCATAGGCCAGTTGGAGCATACAACTAATTGATCTCACATATTCTATTCTTCAGATCTGTAAATTGAAATGGAATGAAGTCATAAATAGTCCTTTGACATAACCATGTTGTCCTGCTAAACCCATATTAACTATTCCATCTTTACGGTCTGCTGTAGAATGAATGGTCTGACATGTCTGATGTGTGTGTTGTTGTTTTGTTCTCTGTATAGAAGAAGCCTCTGGTATTGAGCTGCAGGTTCTGGAGGAATGACCCCTTGTTCCTCACACATTCTCCCTGTGCTGGACCAAGACCTTGTAGCTTTACTGTTTGAGTAATAGAGGATTATATATGTTTTACAATGTTGATAATAGCGCATAGGGTGCTGGAAGATGTATTGATACATGAGCTTCTTGTTTACTAGCATAATCTATTATGTACATTTTCTTTGCTGTCCATTGTGAATAAGGTCAGCATAGAGATTTTGGGGGGTTTTGTTTATCACCATTTTTTTTTGCCTAAACAGATTTCCAAATGAGCACAATGATTTTTTTTATTTTGATCTATAATTTCTGAAACTGTTTTTAAATAATAGTATAAAAACATAATATGTCAGACACAGCTGTGTGTTTATTTATTTTTTACTACAGGCCTACACTTCCACAATTTATGGTAAAGCATGAACCATATTTGATTTCTTACAACCTAGTCAGCAGCACTTCTTAGTTTTTCCCATGCAAAGGACTGTAGCCTACCATCGTGATTACGTCACAGACTCCTACCTCTATCACCTTTACCTGCAGCTGAGCTTCTCGCCGGGCGTGGTGGCAGGTGCCTGTAATCCAAGTCACTGGGAGGCTGAGGTTGGCGGATCGAGTGAGCTGAGGAGCTCTGTGCTGCAGCACGCTATGTAGAACGGGTGTCCACGCTAAGTTCGGTATCGATATGGTGTTCCTGGGGGAGCCCGGGACCACCAGGTTGTCTAAGGAGGGGTGTACCGGCCCAGGTCGGAAACGGAGCAGGTCAAATCCCCCGTTCCGTCCAGTAGTTGGATANAAATATTAGCATCTTATCTCTTATTGCAGGTCTTTGACTGTGGGAAATCACCTTCCCAGTCAGCCTATTGTGCATATGTAATATTCATATTGGACTCTACAGCCTTCTGAATTATAAAATTATGAAAAATATTAATAACCAAAATGAGCAAACGTAACTTAAGATCTGTTCAAGAACAATTTGGGGAAACGTGTCACTCAGTACAAACTGTCACACAACGTAGCAAACATTTCATCGAACTGAATGCACCCCAGTTCGATTTAGGTTCCAAGCTCCCCCGGGAACCACGCATTCAGTGTTCACAGATCCCAAAGGACTGAATAGACCTAAACATTACAGACGGTTCCACAATCCATAGGCCAGTTGGAGCATACAACTAATTGATCTCACATATTCTATTCTTCAGATCTGTAAATTGAAATGGAATGAAGTCATAAATAGTCCTTTGACATAACCATGTTGTCCTGCTAAACCCATATTAACTATTCCATCTTTACGGTCTGCTGTAGAATGAATGGTCTGACATGTCTGATGTGTGTGTTGTTGTTTTGTTCTCTGTATAGAAGAAGCCTCTGGTATTGAGCTGCAGGTTCTGGAGGAATGACCCCTTGTTCCTCACACATTCTCCCTGTGCTGGACCAAGACCTTGTAGCTTTACTGTTTGAGTAATAGAGGATTATATATGTTTTACAATGTTGATAATAGCGCATAGGGTGCTGGAAGATGTATTGATACATGAGCTTCTTGTTTACTAGCATAATCTATTATGTACATTTTCTTTGCTGTCCATTGTGAATAAGGTCAGCATAGAGATTTTGGGGGGTTTTGTTTATCACCATTTTTTTTTGCCTAAACAGATTTCCAAATGAGCACAATGATTTTTTTTATTTTGATCTATAATTTCTGAAACTGTTTTTAAATAATAGTATAAAAACATAATATGTCAGACACAGCTGTGTGTTTATTTATTTTTTACTACAGGCCTACACTTCCACAATTTATGGTAAAGCATGAACCATATTTGATTTCTTACAACCTAGTCAGCAGCACTTCTTAGTTTTTCCCATGCAAAGGACTGTAGCCTACCTTCGTGATTACGTCACAGACTCCTACCTCTATCACCTTTACCTGCAGCTGAGCTTCTCGCCGGGCGTGGTGGCAGGTGCCTGTAATCCAAGTCACTGGGAGGCTGAGGTTGGCGGATCGAGTGAGCTGAGGAGCTCTGTGCTGCAGCACGCTATGTAGAACGGGTGTCCACGCTAAGTTCGGTATCGATATGGTGTTCCTGGGGGAGCCCGGGACCACCAGGTTGTCTAAGGAGGGGTGTACCGGCCCAGGTCGGAAACGGAGCAGGTCAAATCCCCCGTTCCGTCCACTAGTTGGATAACGCCTGTGAGTAGATGCTGTAGTGCAGCCTCGGCAAGACATCGGAACCTGATCTTTTTATTTTTTATGTTTCACGAATTGCCTCTACAACATGTTTAGCAGACCATAAAAAGTCGACACCTTTTTTTGCACGTTACCAAAAACAAATTAAAGTTCTGATACCTTCTGATGATTGATAATTATACTGATTATCCTGACCAAATGTGTGAATACCGGTAACATAATGCATTGAGAGAGTAGTGAGAGCTAGCGCTATGCCTAACATGAGAGGCCAGCTCTCTTACCACCGTCGACAGTTCGCATAGGTTAATTTACCTGTGTGAAATGAGCCACCATAAGTATTAGCCACATCAGTGGAATTTGCTGTGACGCAAACGAATACAAATAGTGAAATCATGCCATATGTTTGGACTAGATAAAGCTATACAAGGTTGGAATGCTGTTACATAATTAGAAATGTAATACAATAATTAATTAATTTGACAATAAACACAAAACTTTTGAAATCCCACTGTGGATA
>QNTS01001849.1:362480-374660 GCA_003317085.1 Hucho hucho | reverse complement strand
ATTAGACTGCAGAGTTGCTGTGGGCATAGTTGTGTGCACTGTACAGCCTTAACTATGGATTGTGCACCCATCAAATGGGGTATCAGCCTACTCAGTGACAGCCGCCCCACTGGGCACACACTGGTTGAGTCAACATTGTTTCCATGTAATTTCAATGTAATTACATTGAACCAACGTGGAAAAGACGTTGATTTGACGTCTGTGCCCAGTGGGACAGAACACAGCCATGTAAAGTTGACACAAATATTAGCATCTTATCTCTTATTGCAGGTCTTTGACTGTGGGAAATCACCTTCCCAGTCAGCCTATTGTGCATATGTAATATTCATATTGGACTCTACAGCCTTCTGAATTATAAAATTATGAAAAATATTAATAACCAAAATGAGCAAACGTAACTTAAGATCTGTTCAAGAACAATTTGGGGAAACGTGTCACTCAGTACAAACTGTCACACAACGTAGCAAACATTTCATCGAACTGAATGCACCCCAGTTCGATTTAGGTTCCAAGCTCCCCCGGGAACCACGCATTCAGTGTTCACAGATCCCAAAGGACTGAATAGACCTAAACATTACAGACGGTTCCACAATCCATAGGCCAGTTGGAGCATACAACTAATTGATCTCACATATTCTATTCTTCAGATCTGTAAATTGAAATGGAATGAAGTCATAAATAGTCCTTTGACATAACCATGTTGTCCTGCTAAACCCATATTAACTATTCCATCTTTACGGTCTGCTGTAGAATGAATGGTCTGACATGTCTGATGTGTGTGTTGTTGTTTTGTTCTCTGTATAGAAGAAGCCTCTGGTATTGAGCTGCAGGTTCTGGAGGAATGACCCCTTGTTCCTCACACATTCTCCCTGTGCTGGACCAAGACCTTGTAGCTTTACTGTTTGAGTAATAGAGGATTATATATGTTTTACAATGTTGATAATAGCGCATAGGGTGCTGGAAGATGTATTGATACATGAGCTTCTTGTTTACTAGCATAATCTATTATGTACATTTTCTTTGCTGTCCATTGTGAATAAGGTCAGCATAGAGATTTTGGGGGGTTTTGTTTATCACCATTTGTTTTTGCCTAAACAGATTTCCAAATGAGCACAATGATTTTTTTTATTTTGATCTATAATTTCTGAAACTGTTTTTAAATAATAGTATAAAAACATAATATGTCAGACACAGCTGTGTGTTTATTTATTTTTTACTACAGGCCTACACTTCCACAATTTATGGTAAAGCATGAACCATATTTGATTTCTTACAACCTAGTCAGCAGCACTTCTTAGTTTTTCCCATGCAAAGGACTGTAGCCTACCATCGTGATTACGTCACAGACTCCTACCTCTATCACCTTTACCTGCAGCTGAGCTTCTCGCCGGGCGTGGTGGCAGGTGCCTGTAATCCAAGTCACTGGGAGGCTGAGGTTGGCGGATCGAGTGAGCTGAGGAGCTCTGTGCTGCAGCACGCTATGTAGAACGGGTGTCCACGCTAAGTTCGGTATCGATATGGTGTTCCTGGGGGAGCCCGGGACCACCAGGTTGTCTAAGGAGGGGTGTACCGGCCCAGGTCGGAAACGGAGCAGGTCAAATCCCCCGTTCCGTCCAGTAGTTGGATATCGCCTGTGAGTAGATGCTGCAGTACAGCCTCGGCAAGACATCGGAACCTGATCTTTTTATTTTTTATGTTTCACGAATTGCCTCTACAACATGTTTAGCAGACCATAAAAAGTCGACACCTTTTTTTGCACGTTACCAAAAACAAATTAAAGTTCTGATACCTTCTGATGATTGATAATTATACTGATTATCCTGACCAAATGTGTGAAAACCGGTAACATAATGCATTGAGAGAGTAGTGAGAGCTAGCGCTATGCCTANATTAGACTGCAGAGTTGCTGTGGGCATAGTTGTGTGCACTGTACAGCCTTAACTATGGATTGTGCACCCATCAAATGGGGTATCAGCCTACTCAGTGACAGCCGCCCCACTGGGCACACACTGGTTGAGTCAACATTGTTTCCATGTAATTTCAATGTAATTACATTGAACCAACGTGGAAAAGACGTTGATTTGACGTCTGTGCCCAGTGGGACAGAACACAGCCATGTAAAGTTGACACAAATATTAGCATCTTATCTCTTATTGCAGGTCTTTGACTGTGGGAAATCACCTTCCCAGTCAGCCTATTGTGCATATGTAATATTCATATTGGACTCTACAGCCTTCTGAATTATAAAATTATGAAAAATATTAATAACATTCCACCCATGAGGCCACTAGTCATTTGACTACAGGAAAGGGCTACTATGGTCATATTTATTTGATTGGTTAATCTGACATGGTATTCCTTCCTTCCTCTAATTCTTTGTACATTTTACTTTTCTTTAAGTAGTGTACAGGACAGAAATAAGTCAAGTGACATGGTCTACATGTTAACAGAACATATCTTTGAGTGGAATCAATTGTCTTGTCTCTCCAGGGACTTGGACGGCATTCAGAGACGCTGCAGCCACATCATTGGCACTTCCTACAACTTGTGCTCCTGCACGATCACACAAGTGCTCTGCACAAATGTTTTATGCGTACACAGCAACAGTATGCTCTCAGGAGTTCAAGGCAACAAGCCGCACTACCAGACACCAAAGATCACTCTTGGCAAGAGCTCTCAAACAAGGCAAATTACATTCTCCATCACTAAAGACATTAGATATGCCTATCTATTGATTTGTTGTGTTGCCTTTTTGTTGTGTACAACTTTTGATGATGCACTTTTGATTATATATTTAGGCAGATTATATATTTTTACCGGCTTGTGCATGACACCATATTTCATGTGTTTCTACATATGTACCAATATGTTCAAATGTCAGCACAAGAACTGTTCGTTGGGAGCTTCATGAAATGTGTTTCCATGGCCGAGCAGCCGCACACAAACCTAAGATCACCATGCGCAATGCCAAGCGTCGGCTGGAGTGGTGTAAAGCTCGCCGCCATTGGACTCTGCATGATGCATAGTTTTAACTGTAAAATTTGGTGGAGGAGGAATAATGGTCTGTGCTGTTTTTCGTGGTTCGGGCAAGGCCCCTTAGATGAAGTGAAGGGAAATGTTAACGCTACAGCACACAATGACATTCTAGATTATTCTGTGCTCCCAACTTTCTGGTAACAGTTTGGGGAAAGCCTTTTCCTTTTTCAGCATGACAATGTCCCAGTGCACAAAGTGAAGTCCATACAGAAATGGTTTGTCAAGATCAGTGTGGAAGAACTTGACTGGCCTGCACAGAGCCCTGACCTCAACTCCATCAAACACCTTTGGGATGAATTGGAACGCTGACTGCGAGCCAGGCTTAATGGCCCCAACATCAGAGCCCGACCTCACTAATGCTCTTGTGGCTGAATGGAAGCAAGTCCCCACAGCAATGTTCAAACATCTAGTGGAAAGCTTTTCCAGAAGAGTGGAGGTATAACAGCAAAAAGGAGACGAACTGCATATTAATTCCCATGATATACTTCTGGTCATGTAGGGTATGTTGATTGTAAAACATTGCGTTTTGAGTTCAATAATGATCATTGAGAAATAACAATTACACATACTAAAAGCTGAGAACCTCCCCTCTTTGATATGGACAACTAGTTACTTCCAAAGATGTTGTTTTTCTGCAATTGCATATTGCAATTACCCGCACAGTCTGGAGCCTTTCATCTATGCCTTGTGAGAGTTCATTTGACAAGTTTAGTGAAATGAAAACAACAAGAAAATGTACTCTGTTTATGTAAATTATCAATGCCCCTCCAGACGTGCCTACAGAACAGCTAGTTGATATCCAACCAGCAACTGACGCAGAGGTTGTATTAAGTGCTCCCACACAGACAAGGTAAGAGTTTGGTTGTAATGAGTGCTCCCACACAGACTAGGTAAGAGTTTGGTTGTAATGAGTGCTCCCACACAGACAAGGTAAGAGTTTGGTTGTAATGAGTGCTCCCACACAGACTAGGTAAGAGTTTGGTTGTAATGAGTGCTCCCACACAGACTAGGTAAGAGTTTGGTTGTAATGAGTGCTCCCACACAGACTAGGTAAGAGTTTGGTTGTAATGAGTGCTCCCACACAGACTAGGTAAGAGTTTGGTTGTAATGAGTGCCATTCACTTTGTGTACATCAAACTGATCTATGAATACTCCAAATATTCTGTTCCATTTTAGGAATGTCGTGCTTGAGGACGACACCTCATGTCTTGGAGTGACTATATGTCTCATTAAAGACTGTATAGTTATGTGATCACAGCTGATTGGATTGGTGTCAGCCAAATCCATACAGAGACAAATGCACTCATATTGTTTGTTGATGTAAATTATCATTGTAAATACCCTTTAACAGTTGTGTCTACAGACCATGGGCTGAGATAAAGAAAGCCACCTATGCAGATGTTGTATCAAGTGCGCCCCCACAGGGCAAGGTAAGGATATTTGAAGTGGTAATGTAGAGAGGGAGTTGTTGTATAAAGATATGCTCATTGACGGGAATACTTGTGATATTCTGTTCGTTTATAGGATGATCTACCTGGGGAATCAACATCTAGTCCTAATGAAGACTGTTTAGGTATATGATGACATCTTACGGATTCATAGAATGTCTGCATATACATGTAGTGAGAATATGAAACCTTTTGTTACATTTCAGGCTGTAGTATTTCTGTGTACGTATTGATGACAATGTAAATGTTGTAGTGTCCAGAAAACGGAGCTGAAACTCAAGAGGTAACCAATGTGGAGGTTACATCCAGTGCTTCCGCACAGGACAAGGTAACAGAAATCTTCGACTAGTATATATATATTTTTCTACAAGAATCAAACTTTGAATGACACTAATAATGTTCTATTCCATTATAGGAGGATCTACTCTGTACTAAAGAAGATTGTTTCGGTATGTGATCATGACAATCAGACTTACAACACAGCCATCTGCAGACATTGTCAGATGACTCCTCGATTGTGGGGTGCATTCAATTGTATTGTATATTTATTTGTTGACGTGAATTGTCAATGCTATTATCTTTGTGTTGTAGAGTGAGCAGAACAGTTTGCTGAGATTGAAGAGGCCACCAATATGAAGATTGTGTCCAGTGCTCCTGCACAGGACAAGGTAACAGAACTGTTGAGTTACACTAGAGCGGTGCATCTTCACATTGTCTGCATCATGCAAGCTTTGAACGACACTAATGGTATTCTATTCAATGGAAGCATGATGTGCTGCTTGAGGAAGAGACGTCTTCTCCTGGCGAACACACTGCAGGTATGTGATCATACGGTATATACAATAATACTGTCTGATAACACAGGCCAATGAAGTAGGGATGTGATTTTTCTTGATTGAGCAGGAATTCCTGCATTTCTGACATACCCCTGTATTCATACATCATTTAAATGGATCTACCATTTAAACCAAAGATAATCTATTATATTGCAAAAATAGCCAAGTGACTGCTCGAACAATGGAAATACGGTGAGTGCCAAAAGTATTGGGACAGTGACACATTTTGTTGTTTTGGCTCTACTCCAGCATGTTGGATTTTAAATGATACAATGACAATGAGGTTAAAGTGCAGTGATTACATCAAGCCTGTGAATCTACAAAGTTGTTGAATGCATTTGCTGTTAGTTGTTTCAGTACATCAATCAAATATCGACTTTGTTAGATCAGATTTGTTGAATGTGTGCAAATCCACCGTCCTTCTATCCCCCAACTGTCTGCATTCCATTGACCTCTTTACTACGTCTATCCCCATTACCTCCCCGATCTCTTTCCAGGAGTTCAAACTCATTTTCGTGTCTTTGAAATCCCTACACAAGGTATCATAAAGATTTTTTTATTAGTGAACTTGTTCTGATAGCCTTTCATCAAAGTTCTCCAGGTTGTTGTAAAGGAAGCGAGTTTGTGTTTTTACAGGATGTACCGCCCCCACCTACCGTCAACCAATCATGTCAATGCGGAGCTATATGGAGCTATGCGGAGCCCTCCGCATTGTTACACAATTTTGGATTTTGGTTACACAATTTGGGCTCCGCAATTGCATCACACCCTCGGTAATAAGCCTCCATAGAGCCTTTCCAGAACAAGCTTAAATTGGCTTTAATGGTGAGAGGTTAGCCTGATATTTGTGTGTCTAACTTTCTCACTCATCATTATTCACAATTCATTTAGGACTATCCGTAGTTATGGTAGCATCCACATTAAGTATTTTATAAACGTTCTATTCTTATTTACAATAAATGTGACAACAACATGACACAACACATTATTTACCATTAATTTCTATTGGGCACAAAATAATATGAAACACAACCAAAACAAACAGCAAATGCATCCAACGAGTTTGTAGTCACAAGCTTGATGTAATTATTGTGTGCTAGGAATATGGGACCTGTTAGGTTCTAATTCTCAGAGTAAAAAACTCAACTAACACTATGAAAGCTTAACCAAGTTTATTCTTCCCAAATGATCAATACAGCTGCATTAGACAAAGACATTTTCACACAAGCACTGATATTTAACCGTTCCTCCTAGGCTGAGTCTCCTCCTACACATCCGAACAGCCAATGCATCTCTGTTGCTACACAGAACCTTAGTGATATCTGTTCTTCCTCACGTCATCTGACCTGACCTCTACCCCAAAGTGCTCACTCCTCCCCATCTCACGGCTGTCATGGTGCCTGGTACCAGACTGTGTCTCTTCTCCTCCCAGAGGATCCCTCCCCTAGGAACCCTGATGGCTGACAATAACATATCCTGACATAATGTAAACGTTATACATTCCCCTCTTTCCCTCAGTGACACGAATAAGTATATTTCATATTCTCAGAACCCAACAGACCAAATACTAAACTTTTGACTACTTTAATACACAATAAGTGAATTTGTCCCAATACTTTTGGTCCCCTAAAATGGGGTGACTATGTACAAAAAGTGCTATAAATTCTAAATGGTTCACCCGATATGGATGAAAATACCCTCAAATTAAAGCTGACAGTCTGCAGTTTAACCTCATAGTCATTGTATCATTTCAAATCTAAAGTGCTGGAGTACAGAGCCGAAACAAATATATCACTGTCCCAATTATTTTGGAGCTCACTGTACTGTACATGTCCTCAATGATTGAAGGCAGGCGAGAAAAGGTGGGACCATTCTAGCCAATGGGAGGGCAGATACGCATGTGAACAACAGGTACAACTAAGCCGTTTTTTCTCAAAGTTGCCGGAATGCCACGTGCCTCCACTTATATCAGTACAATAACAGTAAACATTACAAAATGTCTATTAGATCAAATAAGCGTCACGTAATTTGCCACTCTCATAGACCTCCATACAAAAACAGTGCCTATCTCACGCTGACAGATTTTGGGCTAAGTAAATCCTCTCGCTTTGCCTCTTCCTCTCCGTTTAAACAAACGTCTTATTTTTCCTGATCTTCTCTAAATTTCCTGATCACATCTCTGCCCTCACCTTTCTTCCATACAGAAGTTGTGATGTCACAGGTGAAGCATCTCACCCTGAGAGTGGAGGAGAAATGCGGCGATGCCGTCATCTTTGTGTCAGAGACTCGGCCCACCCAGGAAACGCTGGAGCAGTAGCCAAAGACGAAGCCAGTCCCGTGACTAGTGTGTTGTGCAGGCACTCAAAATTCTATTCCAGGTTATAATCTGGGACGTTTATCAATTAATCTGTTCAGTGACAATTTCTTATCAGTTCAATGGCATTTTATTTGCATTCTGTGTCCAGGATTTACATCTAGATTATTTAGTTATTTGCTTTGCTTTTTCCTTTTGTTACTTAATCACCCATCTTTACCTCATTTGGCTCAAGTTAGCCATTTGTCTGCTGATCAGAAATGCCTCGGGCTTGTCAATTCTTCTCAACTATTTGATGCTATGGACAATCTGTAAAATAACACTACACCATTTGAGGATGGTTGTTGACATATTTGTTTCATCAGGAGTTCTAAACAGAACTCTTTCATCCAGGGCTTTTGTACCAGTCTAGTGCATTTTGATATGTCCAAAATGTTTTTGTAATGCTTATTTTTTGTAATTTTGCCAGTGTTTCAAAAATAAAGCACTAGATTTACATATTCCATTATTGAAGTTAGAGAATCAGACATCTTCAATGTGAATGCCTTTTATTCTACAAGGTCACAAAATGGTTGTTCCTCTAAAAAATGTTGGCATATGCAGTAAGATCTGATAATGTCTTTGTTTTGTTTACACAATACATAATCTTGCACTTCCTTTGAGTCATTTTCTTTGTCTTTACAGCAGCTGTTATGATCATTTCATACCACCACATCTACAATGTCCTCCACAATCTAGTGTAGATGTAGCTTGCATTCTATGACATTCCAGAACATTACTAGTAAGTGATGGTTCATAATCTTCTCATAGGACCTTATGATCATATTTATCACCAGATAATTGTCATTGATCAAGGACACAAATAGTCAATGTTCACAGTATCCATTTATAGTTGTATACAAATGTTATGCATAAATTCATATGATTTATATGTTTAATGATGACTAAATTATTTATATGTTTAAAGTAATGATAAGACAATAACTAACAGTATTTTACCCTGTCTCTGTATAAACAACCTGAATGTTTGTGTGTAGGAAAGTAGGAACTGATAACAGGAACAGCTTGTGACAGACAACTTGTGACCACTGTGAAACTAAGAACAGGAACTTCTTGTAAGAACAACTAGATAAGAAAGGCCTCCCTGTCCTCGGGAGGGGAGGAACGGCTAGGAGCTGTCCAGATTGACTTATGTTGCAAGATTGTGATAAGCCAATGAATGTGTATTTCCTAGAGAGGGTGGAGCATTTGTATCATTTGTGTTTAGCTTAAAGCTTGTACAATATAAAAAGACTGTGTTCACATTTGGAGTCCAGAGCTCTCGTGAATAAATATTTTGACATTTGACAATTGTAGACTGGGCTTCTGTCTGTTTCATTTCAACCAGTATCTTACAAATTCTGGGTGACAGACGGAGTAGTTTAATTGAAGTTCAGTAATATTGAGAACATAATTCTCGTAACAACAAATTAGATGCATTGGATTACAGTAGTGTAAAAATGAAAAACATGGAAATGATGGCTAGAAAATAAGCTGTTACTATCAAGGCACAAGGCGAGACCCAAATGCAGACACAGGAGGCAGATGGTTGGAGTCTTACAATGTTTATTAATCTAAAGGGGTAGGCGAGAGAATGGTCGTGGACAGGCAAAAAGGTCAAAACCAGATCAAATTCCAGGAGGTACAAAATGGCAGACAGGCTTGTGGCAAAGGCAGGCAGAATGGTCAGGTAGGCAGGTACAAAGTCCAGAAACAGGCAAGGGTCAAAACCGGGAGGACTAGAAAAAGGAGAATGCAAAAAGCAGGAGAACGGGAAAACCGCTGGTTGACTTGGAAATATACAAGACGAACTGGCACAGAGAGACAGGAATCACAGGGATAAATACACTGGGAAAATAAGCGACGCCTGGAGGGGGTGGAGACAATAACAGAAATAGGTGAAACAGATCAGGGCGTGACCGTTACATTGGAGGGCATTGTTTCCCAACTCCAGTACTCCTGTACCACAGCCAGCACACATTGTTGAGGCCCAGAAAAGAATACCTGATT
The DNA here is from genome assembly GCA_003317085.1 of Hucho hucho. Lineage (NCBI taxonomy): Eukaryota > Metazoa > Chordata > Actinopteri > Salmoniformes > Salmonidae > Hucho > Hucho hucho. The sequence goes on along the minus strand of QNTS01001849.1, from coordinate 364,977 downwards.
CAACTTGTCAACTTATCATCAAGCCTTCTGAGTAGAATAAGTTTGTCCGGGGCTACAACAATAATGTGTGCTGTTGGGGGTACCCGAGGAGTTAAGTAACTGCATTAGGGCACACTAGTGAAAGTTTTGCAACAGAAAACAGAAAAGGAGTGTTTCTCATTGGACAAGGTCGGTTTGTTTTAGTGAGTTTTCCTTTTGGTGACTAACAAATACATCCCAGGAGGAAGGACACTAGTAGGCTTCTGTAGGTTAAGGCACATGACATCCAGTTGAAGTTGGAAGTTTACATACACCTTAGCCAAATACATTTAAACTCAGTTTTTCAAAATTTCTGACATTTAATCCTGGTAAAAATTCCCTGTTTTAGGTCAGTTAGGATCACCAATTTATTTTAAGAATGTGAAATGTCAGAATAAATGTAGAGAGAATGATTTACTTCAGCTTTTCTTTCTTTCATCACATTCCCAGTGGGTCATAAGTTGACATACACTCAATTAGTAGTTGGTAGCATTGCCTTTGAATTGTTTAACTTGGGTCAAACATTTCAGGAAGCCTTCCACAAGTTTCCCATGATAGGTTGGGTGAATTTTGGCCCATTCCTCCTGACAGAGCTGGTGTAACTTAATCAGGTTTGTAGGCCTCCTTGCTCGCACACGCTTTTTCAGTTCCGCCCACAAATTTTCTATAGGATTAGGTCAGCGCCTTGTGATGGCCACTCCAATACCTTGACTTTGTTGTCCTTAAGCCATTTGCCACAACTTTGGAAGAATGCTTGGGGTCATTATCCATTTGGAAGACCCATTTGCAACCAAGCTTTAACTTCCTGTCTGATGTCTTGAGATGTTGCTTCAATATATCCACATACTTTTACTTCCTCATGATGCCATCTATTTTGTGAAGTGCACCAGTCCCTCCTGCAGCAAAGCACCCACACAACATGATGCTGCCACCCCCGTGCTTCACGGTTGGGATGGTGTTCTTCAGCTTGCAAGCCTCACCCTTTTTACTCCAAACATAACAATGGTCATTATGGCCAAATAGTTATATTTTTGTTTCATCAGACCAGAGGACATTTCTCCAAAAAGTACGATCTTTGTCCCCACGTGCAGTTGCAAACCATAGTCTGGCTTTTTTATGGCGGTTTTGGAGAAGTGGCTTCTTCCTTGCTGAGAGGCCTTTCAGGTTGTCGATATAGGACTTGTTTTACGGTGGATATAGATACTTTTGTACCTGTTTCCTCCAGCATCATCACAAGGTCCTTTGCTGTTGTTCTGGGAATGATTTGCACTTTTTGCACCAAAGTACGTTCATCTCTAGGAGACAGAATGTGTCTACTTCCTGAGCGGTATGACGGCTGTGTGGTCCCATGGTGTTTATACTTGCGTACTATTGTTTGTACAGATGAACGTGGTACCTCCAGGCATTTGGAAATTGCTCCCAAAGACGAACCAGACTTGTGGAGGTCTACAATTTTTCTTCTGAGGTCTTGGCGGATTTCTTTTGATTTTCCCATGATGTCAAGCAAAGAGGCACTGAGTTTGATCGTAGGCCTTGAAATATATCCACAGGTACACCTCCAATTGACTCAAATGATGTCAATTAGCCTATCAGAAGCTTCTAAAGCCATGACATCGTTTTCTGGAATTTTCCAAGCTGTTTAAAGGCACAGCCAACTTAGTGTATGTAAACTTTTAACCCACTGGAATTGTGAAACAGTGAATAATAAGTGAAATAATCTGTGTGTAAACAATTGTTGGAAAAATTACTGTGTCATGCACAAAGTAGATGTCCTAACCGACTTGCCAAAACTATAGTTTGTTAACAAGAAATTTGTGGAGTGGTTGAAAAACGAGTTTTAATGACACAACCTAAGTGTACACAACCTCAGTGTATGTAAACCTTCGACTTCAACTGTATTTATGGATCTGGCTCAAAGGAATCAAGAAACATCTCATCCTTTGAGCTAAGTGTAATCAATTTGTTCAATTTTTGTTGCATCTTCGCTACATTATCTCAATCTGTATTCTGTGCAATCATGCTAAACAAAAACACACCAAAAATGTAATCCAAGTCATAATCACATTAACCATCTGGGGGTTATAAAATGAAATATTGAAACTATATTTTAACAAAGACTCCTTGATAAACAAAATGTCTGAACAGCACAAATATCGAACAAATATCCCATACAGGTGTATAATCGCATAGTACACTGCAACCATCATTTTGATCATGTAAAAGATACTGATGAGTACAGCAGATTGTGTATTTAGCTGCTCTCTCTCTTTCTATATATACAGTGGGGAAAAAAAGTATTTAGTCAGCCACCAATTGTGCAAGTTCTCTCACTTAAAAAGATGAGAGAGGCCTGTAATTTTCATCATAGGTACACTTCAACTATGACAGACAAAATGAAGAAAAAAAATCCAGAAAATCACATTGTAGGATTTTTTATGAATTTATTTGCAAATTATGGTGGAAAATAAGTATTTGGTCA
>QNTS01001849.1:313956-357562 GCA_003317085.1 Hucho hucho | reverse complement strand
GTAGTGTGTTACCAATTGTTTTCTTGGTGACTATGGTCCCAGCTGCCTTGAGATCATTGACAAGATCCTCCCGTGTAGTTCTGGGCTGATTCCTCACCGTTCTCATGATCATTGCAACTCCACGAGGTGAGATATTGCATGGAGCCCCAGGCCGAGGGAGATTGACAGTTCTTTTGTGTTTCTTCCATTTGCGAATAATCGCACCAACTGTTGTCACCTTCTCACCAAGCTGCTTGGCGATGGTCTTGTAGCCCATTCCAGCCTTGTGTAGGTCTACAATCTTGTCCCTGACATCCTTGGAGAGCTCTTTGGTCGTGGCCATTGTGGAGAGTTTGGAATCTGATTGATTGATTGCTTCTGTGGACAGGTGTCTTTTATACAGGTAACAAACTGAGATTAGGAGGACTCCCTTTAAGAGTGTGCTCCTAATCTCAGCTCGTTACCTGTATAAAAGACACCTGGGAGCCAGAAATCTTTCTGATTGAGAGGGGGTCAAATATTTATTTCCCTCATTAAAATGAAAATCAATTTAAACATTTTTCACATGCGTTTTTCTGGATTTTTTTGTTGTTATTCTGCCTCTCACTGTTCAAATAAACCTACCATTAAAATTATAGACTGATCATTTCTTTGTCAGTGGGCAAACGTACAAAATCAGCAGGGGATCAAATACTTTTTTCCCTCACTGTATTGTAGTAACTTGACAAGGAATGCCCACACGCAATTCAATATTACTTTCATTTACTTTCAACCTAATAAAAGGTGTACAAACACAGCAACGTGATACAGCCCACTCAACCTGTGGTAGTCACATTGAATAGGTACAAATCTGGGTGATGCCATCATCCAAGGGGAAAGGTCAAGGTCAAGGCCAATGCCAATAATAACCATGAACACATGAATAGTAATCATACTATACTGCAGGTAAGTACAATAACATATTCAATGTAATTATTTATATAGTGTCCACACTATAACACATATCCAAAGCATAATTGCCTCAACGTGTCAAAGCGCTGGCTGTGCTTTCACCTGAATCATGCATAGAACCCTGTAAACACGTGCACGAGCTCAGCAAGTCTGCATGTGTGTTTAAAAGTTTATGTAATTATACTTTGGATATATTGTATCACATTCATACCGCCAAAAGGACCAACCAGTAAGGTACGTTAAAATATCATTTTATTAAACATTCTAGCTTGCAGAGGTCGTGAGAGAGAACTCTCCTGATTCAAACGCTAATTTCTGCCCAACGTAGAATGCAATTCAACATCTGGTTTCCAGGCAACTGTTGAAGCAACCCTCCTTTACAAATCAAATGAACACCATACATATCGTGACCTAGATGTCGCTGCAGAAACGCTAGTGATGCTTTATTACAGAGATCGATGGCGACCTGAGGGTTGATTTCTCCTTTCAGCTTCAGGATCTTCCCGATCCAGTTGCCGGTCAGGAAGGTGAAGTCTGGGAAGCTCTGGTGAACCGTTCCCCTGTGAGGGGGAGAAACGAAAAAGAAGAAGAATACTTGAGTGGCCATTATCATTTTCAGATCACAGAAATGTATTTTCGATTAACCCAACCCAACCCCCTGAAAAACAAATGCACGCACACACACACAGACCTGCGGAGTCCAAAGCCAGGGTCAGCCACAGAAGCAAAAAGGACAACACAAATGTTATCAATGTGCTTCTCACATAACAATTGAGGCAATTGTGTGTTCTTTGGATTGTGAACTGTGAAGTTGGACTGTGAAAAGAAGTTCCTCCTTTGAGGAGGATACACAACTCTGAGGTTTTTATTGCACTGATAAACTGGTTTCAAATCAGGAAGTGCCAGACACGACATAAATGACCACAGACCAGAGTGGATTCAGAGACGGTGTTTGTTTTGTTTGGTCTTTTGTGCACAGATCAGTTAAACTTTTTCAAGCAGAAATTTGCTTCCTGTAACACAAACTCTAAACAGTTCTGGGACACTGTAAAGTCTATGGAGAATAAGAGCACCTCCTCCCAGCTGCCCACTGCACTGAGGATAGGAAACGCTGTCACCACCGATAAACCCACATTTTTCTACGGCTGGCCATACTTTCCACCTGGCTACCCCTACCCCGGTCAACAGCCCTGCACCCCCCTCAGTAACTCGCCAAAGCCTCCCCCATTTCTCCTTCTCCCAAATCCAGTTAGCTGATGTTTTGAAAGAGCTGCAAAATCTGGACCCCTACAAATTAGCCGGGCTAGACAATCTGGACCCTTTCTTTCTAAAATGATCTGCCGAAATTGTTGCAACCACCTATTACTAGCCTGTTCAACCTCTCTTTCGTGTCGTCTGAGATTCCCAAAGACTGGAAAGCAGCTGCGGTCATCCCCCTCTTCAAAGGGGGAGACACTCTTGACCCAAACTGCTATAGACCTATATCTATCCTACCCTGCCTTTCTAATGTCTTTGAAAGCCAAGTTAACAAACAGATTACCGGCCATTTCGAATCCCACCGTACCTTCTCCGCTATGCAATCTGGTTTCAGAGCTGGTCATGGGTGCACCTCAGCCACGCTCAAGGTCCTAAACGACATCATAACTGCCATCGATAAGAGACATTACTGTGCAGCCGTATTCATTGATCTGGCCAAGGCTTTCGACTCTGTCAATCACCACATCCTTATCGGCAGACTCGACAACCTTGGTTTCTCAAATGATTGCCTCGCATGGTTCACCAACTACTTCTCCGATAGAGTTCAGTGTGTCAAATTAGAGGGCCTGTTCTCCGGGCCTCTGGCAGTCTCTATGGGGGTGCCACAGGGTTCAATTCTTGGGCCGACCCTCTTCTCTGTATACATCAATGAATGTCGCTCTTGCTGCAGGTGAGTCTCTGATCCACCTCTACTCAGACAACACCATTCTGTATACTTCAGGCCCCTCTTTGGACACTGTGTTAACTACCCTCCAAACGAGCTTCAATGCCATATAACTCTCCTTCCGTGGCCTCCAACTGCTCTTAAACGCAAGTAAAACTAAATGCATGCTCTTCAATCGATCGCTGCACGCACCTGTCCGCCCGTCCAGCATCACTACTCTGGACGGTTCTGTCTTAGATTATGTGGACAACTACAAATATCTAGGTGTCTGGTTAGACTGTAAACTCTCCTTCCAGACTCACATCAAACATATCCAATCTAAAATTAAATCTAGAATTGGCTTCCTATTTCGCAACAAAGCATCCTTCACTCATGCTGCCAAACATACGCTCGTAAAACTGACCATCCTACTGATCCTCGACTTCGGTGATGTCATTTACAAAATAGCCTCCAATACTCTACTCAACAAATTGGATGCAGTCTATCACAGTGCCATCCGTTTTGTTACCAAAGCCCCATATACCACCCACCACTGTGACCTGTATGCTCTCGTTGGCTGGCCCTCGCTTTACACTCGTCGCCATACCCACTGGCTCCAGGTCATCTACAAGTCCCTGCTAGGTAAAGTCCCGCCTTATCTCAGCTCGCTGGTCACCATAGCAGCACCAACCCGTAGCACGCGCTCCAGCAGGTATATCTCACTGGTCACCCCCAAAGCCAATTCCTCCTTTGGCCGACTCTCCTTCCAGTTCTCTGCTGCCAATAACTGGAACGAACTACAAAAATCTCTGAAACTGGAGAAACTTATCTCCCTCACCAGCTTTAAGCACCAGCTGTCAGAGCAGCTCACAGACCCCTGCACCTGTAAATAGCCCAACCAACTACCTCATCCCCTACGTATTTATTTATTTTGTTCCTTTGCACCCCAGTTTTTCTACATTGCATTCATCTACTGCACATCTACCATTCCAGTGTTTAAATGATATATTGTAATTACTTTGCCACCATGGCCTATTTATTGCCTTACCTTCCTTATCCTACCTCACTTGCACTCTTTGTATATAGATTTGTTTTTCTACTGTATTATTGACTGTATGTTTGTTTTACTCCATGCGTAACTCTGTGTTGTTGTATGTGTCGAACTGCTTTGCTTTATCTTGGCCAGGTCACAGTTGTAAATGAGAACTTGTTCTCAACTTGCCTACCTGGTTAAATAAAGGTGATATAAAAAATAAATAAACCAAATAGGTGTGGAAAACAAATCAAATCTTTCACATTATGTCATCTCAGACACAATGAATGTATACTCTTTCCATACTTAATGGTGACCATTTTCCTCTGTGTGGAGGAGGAGTCAGGTGGGACCAGTTTCCTCATGTGCATGATGTTCCCGGCCCACTGGAACTTCTCCGAGTTGATGAAGAAGATGGGCTGCTTTACCCTGACGTAGATCTCCTCATCCAGGGGTAACATCCACGCATCCAGGGAAATGCCACACCCGAGGAGATCAACATCATATACACTGAACAAAAATATAAACGTAGTGTTGTTTTCATGAGCTGAAATAAAAGATCCCAGAAATGTTCCATACGCACAAAACACTTTCTCTCAAAATTTGTGCATAAATTCTGGAATTTAATTCTACAAGGTCACAAAATGGTTGTTCCTGTAAAAAATGTGGGAATGTGCAGTGAGATCTGAGAATGTTTTTGTTTTGTTTACACAATACATAATCTTGCACTTCCTTTGAGTCATTTTCTTTGTCTTTACAGCAGCTGTTATGATCTGGCCATACCACATCTACAATGTCCTCCACAATCTAGTGTAGATGTAGCTTGCATTCTATGACATTCCAGAACGTGATGGTGCATAAGCTTCACATAGGACCTCATGATCATATTTATCACCACATAATTGTCATTGATCAAGGACACAAATACTAGATGTTCACAGAATCCATTTATAGTTGTACACAAATTAGATACATTGAATTACAGTAGCATATATGGAAATGAAGGCTAGAAAATAAGCTGTTACATTTGAGTGTTCCAGGGTTGTACTTATTAGGGCAGTGTTTCCCAACTCCAGTACCCCAAACAGCACACACTGTTGAGGCCCAGACAAGCACACCTGATTCAACTTGTCAACTAATCATCAAGCCCTCTGAGTTGAATCAGTTTGTCTGGGGCTACAACAATACAATAATATGTGCTGTTGGGGGTACTCAAGGAATTGAGAAACTGCATTAGGGAACACAACTGAAAGTTTTGCAACAGAAATGGAAAAGGAGTGTTTCTCATTGGCACGGTCAGGTTGTTTTAGTGAGTTTTCTGTTTGGTGCCTAACAAATACAACCCAGGTGGAAGGACACAGGTAAGCTGCTGTAGGTTAAGGCGCATGACACATTTATCGATCTGATTCAAAGGAATCAAGAAACATCTCATCCTTTGTGAGCTAAGTGTCATCAATTTGTTTGATTCTTGTATCTACGCTACATTATATCAATCTGTATTCTGTGCAATCATGCTAAAATATATATATATATATATATATTTCATCCAAGTCGTAATCACATTAGGGGTTATAAAATGAAATCTTGAAACTATATTAACAGACTCCTTGATCAATACAATTTCTAAACCGTACTCTTGAATAATATCCCATACAGGTGTATAATCGCATAGCACACTGCAACCATAACTTTGATCATGTAAAATATATGGCAGATTGTGTTCTTAGCTGCTCTATATAGATACTATGAAACTAAAAAAGCTGTTTCTCAATACTTGGGGATATACACCCTCGCCAAGCAGTCATAATTTGGTACTGGTAAGGATTGCCTGTAGTAGAAATTGCTTTGCATCTATTTTACAATTTGTCTATGACTAAACAATTTCAAGGCTCAGTGCAACAAATATTGGCACCTTGAGTTCAGCTAGTGGTATTGACTGGAAATCAAACATCCCTCTGTGTAAAGTGTATAGTTTAGATGGAATTGAACTAAGGTATTTCTGCGACATTGGTGCCTGGAATGAGGTTGTCGTCCTTGCCCTCTATCAGACGGTCCCATTGATTGAAGTCTTTATCCATACCTGCAAAACAAAGGCAAACACAATTGACACATTCCCCACACAAGGATGACTTGCTTCCTCTGTTTTATCAAATAAAAAAAAAACTTTCAAAAGGAAAGAATCTCCCACACACAGAATGACATTTGAACATGTCTGATGCACCTGTTGAAGCTGCCTGGAAACCCGAAATGTAATTCTATCGGGCAGAAATCAGCGTTTGAATCAAGAAAGTTGCCTCTCACGACTTCTACAAGCCAGAATTTTTTATCAAATTATATTTTAACGTACTTTACAGGTTGTCTGTGCGGTTGGTCCTTTTGGCAGTAGGAATGCGAGACATCCACAGGAAATTATAATTGCATCAACTTTTCAAAGCTCTGGTTGTACTTTCAGAATGCTATCACCCGAATCATGCGTAGAACCATGTAAACACGTGCACGAACTCTGCAAGTCTGTATGTGTCTCGTGCATGTATTTTATATTGTGCGCATGCTTCAGGTGATAGAAATTTGAAAGCACTACCAGCGGTTTGAAAAGTTGATGTAATTATACTTTGGATATATTGTATCACATTCATACCACCAAATGAACCAACCGGTAAAGTACGTTAAAATACAATTATATTAAACATTCTAGCTTGTAGAGGTTGTGAGAGGAAACGTTCCTGCTTCAAAACGCTAATTTCTGCCCAACGTAGAATGCAATTCAACATCTGGTTTCCAGGCAACTGTTGAAGCAACCCTCCTTTACAAATCAAATGAACACCATACAGATCCTGACCTAGATGTCGCTGCAGAAACGCTAGTGATGCTTTATTACAGAGATCGATGGCGACCTGAGGGTCGATTTCTCCTTTCAGCTTCAGGATCTTCCCGATCCAGTTGCCTGTCAGGAAGGTGAAGTCTGGGAAGCTCTGGTGAACCGTTCCCCTGTGGGGGGGAGAAAAGAAAAAGAAGAACACTTGAGTGTTCATTATCATTTTCAGATCACAGAAATGTATTTTCGATTAACCCAACCCCCTGAAAAACAAATGCAGGCACACACACACAGACCCTGCGGAGTCCAAAGCCAGGGTCAGCCACAGAAGCAAAAAGGACAACACAAATGTTATCAATGTGCTTCTCACATAACAATTGAGGCAATTGTGTGTTCTTTGGATTGTGAACTGTGAAGTTGGACTGTGAAAAGAAGTTCCTCCTTTGAGGATGATACACAACTCTGATGTTATTATTGTACTGATAAACTGGTTTCAAATCAGGAAGTGGTTTTGTAAGTGCCAGACACGAGATAAATGACCACAGACCAGAGTGGATTCAGAGACGGTGTTTGTTTTGTTTGGTCTTTTGTGCACAGATCAGCTAAACCAAATAGGTGTGGAAAACAAATTGAATCTATCATCTCTCACATTACGTCAACTCAGTCACAATGAATGTATACTCTTTCCGTACTTAATGGTGACCATTTTCCTCTGTGTGGAGGAGGAATCAGGTGGGACCAGTTTCCTCATGTGCATGATGTTCCCGGCCCACTGGAACTTCTCCGAGTTGATGAAGAAGATGGGCTGCTTTACCCTGACGTAGATCTCCTCATCCAGGGGTAACATCCACGCGTCCAGGGCAATGCCACACCTGAGGAGATCAATAGCATATACACTGAACAAAAATATAAACGTAAAGTTTTGTTTTCATGAGCTGAAATAAAAGATCCCAGAAATGTTCCATACGCACAAAACACTTTCTCTCAAAATGTGTGCATAAATTTGTTTACATACCCGTTTGTGAGCATTTCTGCTTTGCCAAGATATGCCACGCCTGTCGATGGATTATCAAGAATCTGATAAAACAGCACGATTATTACACAGGTGTACCTTGTGCTGGAGACAACTCCACTATAAAATGTGCAGTTTTGTTACACAACACCACAAGTTTTGAGAGAGCGTGCAATTGGCATGTAGACATTAGGAATGTCCATCAGAACTGTTGCCAGATAATTGAATGTTAATTTCTCTACCACAAGCCATCTCCAACCTAATTTTTTAGAACCGCAGACAACGTGCAACCACGCCAGCCCAGGACATCCACATCCGGCTTCTTCAACTGCGGGATCGTCTGAGACCAGCCACCTGGACAGCTGATGAAACTGTGGGTTTGCACAACCAAATAATTTCTGCACAAACTGTCAGAAACCGTCTCAGGGAAGCTCATCTGCATGCTTGTCGTCCTAACCAGGGTCTTGTCCTGATTGCAGTTTGGCGGCGTAACAAACTTATGTGGACAAATGCTCATCTTCTGTGGGCGAGCGGTTTGCCGATGTCAACTTGTGAACAGAGTGCCCCATGGTGGCGGTGGGGTTATGGTATGGGCCGGCATAAGCTATGGACAACGAACACAATTGCATTTTATCCATGGAAATTTTGAATGCAGAGACCATGATGAGATTGAAGCCGACTGTCATGCCATTCATCTACTGCCATCACCGCATGTTTCAGCATGATAATGCACGGCCCCATGTCGCGAGGATCTGTACACAATTCCTGGAAATGTCCCAGTTCTTCCATGGCCTGCATACTCACCAGACATGTTACCCATTTAGCATGTTTGGGATGCTCTGGACCGATGTGTACAACAGTGTGTTCCAGTTCCCACCAATATACAGAAAATTCGCACAGACATTGAAGAGGAGTGTGACAACATTCCACAGGCCACAATCAACAGCCTGATCAACTCTACACAAAGGAGATGTGTCGCACTGCATGAGGCACCAGATACTGACTGGTTTGGTGACTTTTTTTTAAAGGTATCTGTGACCAACAGATGCATATCTGTATTCCCAGTCATGTGAAATCCAGATTAGGGCCTAATTAATTTATTTCAATTGACTGAATTCCTTATATGAACTGTAACTCAGTAAAATCTTTGAAATTGTTGCATGTTGCGTTTATTTTTTTTCAGCGTACAAATAATATTATTGTGAGTTTGGGGAGTAGCCAAGAGATCCGAACCTCTTGACAAGGTCGCTAGGTGTTAGGGTAAAAGGTCCAATGCAGCTGTTTTAATCTCAATACCAAAGACCAATTTCTCAAGCAATAATTTAACTAGGACTGAGTGGGAAACTGAAAACTGGCTGTTATTGGCAGAAATGGAACCCTTTCTTTCTTATTGGTCATTTAACGAATATACCGCCGCGTGATGTCAGCAGGCCAAAACTCAATCCCACCAAAACAGGTTGATATTTCAGGCAGTCTTTTCAAACAGCTCTGGCATAATAATCATTTTCACAAGATAACAGCATTATTCCAACCTCATAGTGTGGAAATATATTTAAAAACACAGGAAATCTTGCTTTTTACTGCACTGGGCCTTTAAAAACGGCAACATTTTCTCTCAGCCTCATGACAAAAAGTGTAGAATAGCATTATTATTTATATAAATGGGTAATTTAGCAAGAGAGCTAGGGACTTCTTGGGTCCTCTCTAGCACTTGAAAAACGGACTTATTGGTGTAAGCCAACCATCTAAAGGACTGGTCTGCAACATCACATTGAGAAACAATGATTTAGTAGGCATGTTTATCCAAAGTGACACTGTATACTTTCAGTATACAATATGGGACCATGGGGGAATCAAACTCACAACTCTGGTGTTAAAGCACCACGTTCCAACCAACCATTGAAACCACATCTTAAAATGTGCCACTTGTTTACTTATGATTAAACTTTTGTCGAGAGAGAAATGTAATCTACATTTGAAAACTGAAACGACTGTTTAAATGTGACTAAATTGAGAGGGATAGCTCTTACTTGAAGTTGACCTCTTTGCCGAGGGCTTCGATCACTGTTGCTCCACCGAAAGAATGGCCCATCACCGCTATCCGGCACAAGTCCATAGAGTTCTGGGAAAGAGGGGAGATACAGGGTGATGTCATTCATTACCAGCATCATAGTATATGATTGAAATGCCAGGGTATGATTCAAACAGAAGACAGGTAATCGTACTACAAGTTTTTACACAAGTTACCTGAATACTAATCAATTGTTCAGGCACAACTCTTAGGGCCTGTTTATTATCCAATGTGGAGGAATATGTCAAAACAGCTTTCAAAAACTGTCAGGTGGAAGAATATCCCTTTAAAATCTATAATTTAACTGATGAAAACAGGTGGCCTTGCTTATTTTGTTTCCTCTAAAAAAAAAAAAAAAAAGACATTATAAAGAGTTTAGGTGTGAGTGTTGTGAAAAGGCTGAGCATTATCTAAAGGCAGTGTATTTAGCCATTCACAACAGCAGAGAACACAAAAAGGGTTAAAGAGTTGCTGGTCGCTGATTGTTCCATTTCACACATAAAATAGTCACCGCCAAAGTCATCCAGTCAAACTCTGTCCCAAGCACGTTCTCCATCTTCTTTCCCGAGTTGATTTGGATGAGTATATCCAAAGCCTTTATGCATTCATCGGCTCTCTGTTTCACCTAGAAAGACAGTTAAATTCCATTTAGAAATTTGAAATTGTCTTCCTAACAGTAGACAATGCAAATGTGAAGAAATACAATATTCCTCAATGTTATGGAAGTGGTGGTATTACATTCATAAGTCAAATGTATTACTCAAATGTAGGGTACTGAGGAATGGATCAAACAAGCAGATAAAGAAATCTACACACTACATTGTATGTGACATATTCAATTCTGTATATTACTATGTGTACCTGTTTATTCCTGAGGGGAAATTCACTCTCGCCTGGTTTCAGAGATCTGTAGTACATCCATTCCTCTACCAGGTTCTCTGGGGCCTCAGACGCCTCTTCTTTCTCCTCAGGCTCTTCAGTCTTTCCATGGTAGAAGAATGTGGCAGCGGCAGATTCATCCCTAGAGTAAAACAACAAATAAGAAATCTCTTTCAGCGGCACAAATACTGACATGTTATTTTGGTTGTTGTAAAATACTGGCATGTGAAAGATTACACTGAAGTTCACAGCAGAAAGCTTAACCTGTATAGTGTGGTGGGCTTTAGGCCATAACCCCATGACAGATGGGGTTAGGCCATAGAACAGCCATTATGTTATCCATATAGTCCCATCAGTCCATACTGATAGAAATGTGATGACCTAATTTGTACCATTGTCTGCATACCCTTCCCACTCCCACCCTGAGATAAACAGGCAGGCCGCTCACGCCTGTATCCTATGTGGGGGAGACTGTCTGTGTATTTATGGAGAGTCCTCTGTCATTGTTAGCTTAAGTAAATGTAATGTAGACTGGAGCATCCCTTCCTCTGTCCATTGGATTAGGGAGCGCTTTTCAAAGTCTCTTTTCATGAATGAAGTGGACAGAGACTGTGGACAGAGACTGTACAGTGTGTGTAGAGAATGGGAGAGAGTGTGTGTAAAGAGCATGTGGATTACCTGTGTTCCACTGCTGCTACTATGAAGCCCTGTGAGGCCAGTTCTGAGCATATAGCTGAATATAAAGTTCTGGGGGGAAAAGACATAAGGCATAAAATAATGTCCAGATAAGATAATGTGGAGAATGTACAGTGCCTATAGAAAGTATTCACACCCCTTGACTTTTTCCACATTTTGTTGTGTTACAGAGTGGCATTAAACTGGACAAGTCGGTAACAAAGGGGGTCAATACTTATTGACTCATGACATTTCAGCCTTTCATTTATTTTTTTATTTTTTTTAAGTGTCAAAAAACACAAGTCCACTTTGACATTACGGAGTATTGTGTGTAGACCAGTGACACACAATCTGAATTTAATCAATTTTAAAATTCAGGCGGTAACACCAGTGGTGGAAAAAGTACCCAATTGTCATACTTGAGTAAAAGTATAGATACCCTAATAGAAAGTTACTCAAATAAAAGTCACACAGTAAAATAGTACTTGAGTAACAGTCTAAAAGTATTTGGTTTAAAATATACTTAATTATATTACATTTACTTTTGATACTTAAGTATCAAAAGAAGTAAAAGTAAAAGTAGAAGTAAAAATCATTTCAAATTCCTTATATTAAGCAAAGCAGACGGCACGATTTTCTTGTTTTTAAAACACTCCAACACTCAGACATTATTTACAAAAGATGCATTTGTGTTTAGTGAGTCTGCCAGATCAGTAGGGATGACCACGTGTTCTCTTGATAAGTGTGTCAATTTCACAATTTCCCTGTCCTGCTAAGCATTCAAAATATAAACGAGTACTTTGGGTTGTCAGGGAAAATGTATGGAGTAAAAAGTACAATATTTTCCTTAGGAATGCAGTGAAGTGAAAGTAAAAGTTGTCAAAAATATAAATAGTAAAGTAAAGTACAGATACCCCCCCAAAAACTACTGAAGTAGTACTTTAAAGTAATTTTACTTCAGTTCTTTACACCACTGTGTAACACAATAAAATGTGGAAAAAGTCAAGGGGTGTGAATACTTTCTGAAGGCACTGTACATGTAATGTGAACAATTAAATGATAACTTCTTGTACCTGAAAGCTCCAAGTCCATGAGAGAAGACAACTACTGGACACTTCCCATTCTGTTTATATGGGGCATTCATGGCAGCAGGTATCTTAAAAGATCCTTTACAAAAAAAACAGAAACAACATGTTATAACAACTCAAATACAGTTTGTCAGTGATTGAATAACATACTGTACACTGCATAAAACATGGTACACCTAGCCTACCTGAGTTGTACGACATGTTCCAGGGTCACTATAGCTAAAAGAAACTAAATGGTAATTTATCATAGAATAAACATATTTACCAAAGAGGTAATTAAAAATATGTTCACTCAGGCCTCTGTTGATATTCATGAAGTCTGCAAGCCCATAGAAATATTCTTTGCTTGGGATCCAGTCTGGTTTTTCAGCATCCTCGTATGCTACACATGGATAGTATAGCCGAAAGAAGGTCCCCTAGTGACAGACAGTTTCAGCATGGTCTCAGAGCATTTCCTATTATTCTGTAGGTGAATCCGAGACACTCCATTTAGTATGATCACTCATTTGGTATGATGTTTCATATAGTCTGTATTCATTTGTGGATTTCCATCATCAATTTCGTATATATGTTATGAATTGCAATTTGTACAAAGCTCCAAATTAAAATTCATACAATGTTAGGAATTTCCAAAATGTGCAATAAGTTACGAATGTACAAACATATGATATGTTATGAATTCCAATTTGTTGCGGCTCACGTTAGCTAGGCGGCTAACACTAACGTTTGCTAGCTCTAGGGGTTAAGGTTAGGAGTTAGGTTAAAGGGTTAAGGTTAGCTAAAAGGTTTTAGGTTAGGGGAATCAAATCAAAGTTTATTTGTCACGTGCACCGAATACAACAGGTGTAGACCTTACAGTGAAATGCTTACTTACAAGCCCTAACCAACAGTGCATTTTTAAGTAAAGAAATAGGTATTAGGTAAACAATAAATAAGAAATAAAAAATAAAATGACAGTAAAAATAACAGTAAAGAAAAAGAGTTACGGTTTGGGGGAGGGTAAGCATTACATGCTAAGTAGTTGCAAAGTAGCTAAAAAAAAGTAGTAACGTTGCTAATTAGCTAAAATGATAAAGTTGTCAATGAGATTCGAACAAGCAACCTTTGCCTAATACACTCACCCATCCACCCCCTTTCGTTTTTGCCTTAATGCCTCAAGTAACCTTGTATCTTATGTAACCATACCAAAGTTTACATGTCATACTAATTTCAGTCTCCCGGATTTACGTTTACTATGTTACGTCTAGTCTATGAGACCAGTCTGACAGTTTCAATAGTTGTTACCAGTTCGTTTTGCATTTAGGAAAATTACAACACTGTTTACCTTTTCAGTGTGATCCATCATGAAATCTGAACATCCCACGCCATTGGGCCCTTTTGCTGGGGGGATCCCCAGATTGTTACTACAAGAGTTTGAATTTCCCATTCCTGCGAAGAGACTCAACTTGCACCTCAGATCTGTCAAAGGAAGTAAACACATTAGAATGTCACTGAGTCGGCTAGCTTCGTTGCAACCAAGAGAGTTAATACAATGTAAAAACTATTGGTTGCATCGAAGCTATATGAGTCCACCATTAGCAAAATCGACCTCAGTAGCTAGAACGGCTAGTAGCTGATAAAGTTAGTTAGCTATAGCTACCGGTGCAGCAGTTTCTCGTTGGGAACAAGTCGAGACCATTTGTTGGAACAATTAAGTCAAAGATGTTATAAGTAAACCAAGACAGACCACAGCCTGTCGTTTCGAATATGAACAAATGAGTCATAGTGGGCAGAGCCAAGCACGAGCCTGCGAGATCCTATTGGCGTTTTCTAGCAAACATCTGCATAAATCCGTTAGGGAACGCCTACTATGTGAAGTGCGCAATAACTCAATTCGCCTTTGCGCACCTTCTAAATAACGCGATTAAAACGTTTGCAAAGGGTAAAGTCTACAAATCTTAGTCCATTCTTTTCGTAACACATTTTAGTTTTGGGAACAGAAAACTGTATTGAGATCAAATGTTTCATCGATGAAAACAATTGCAGAATGTCGGCCAAAATCCTTCTCGTTCCATTTTCTCCAACTGCCCGCCATCTCCCATATTTGTTAAACGCCAAGCGGATGCTTCACATTTTACATCCAGTGAAATATCTGTCTCATTGTTCTATCTATCATTAAGTGGTCCACCGACTGAAGTAGCTAGTTGTTTAGTGTTAGCATTTGCTATCTACAGACTGACAGCAACCGGGCACGGTCTCGGCGTATCTTTCTGCATGGCTTCTGTGTAGTAAAATATGTGTAGGTAGGCAATCCGTTGGATATTTTTTGCGTTCCATAATGGAATTAATATAACGTTAGCTAACAAATTTTGCGTGTATCCAAAGATTATGGATATACTGACAAGATACATGTCTCTCCCCTAACAATGGGAGTCGTTGACCACAAAGCGGCACGGCGGGCTGTTTAACTCCAGCCTGTTATTTCTTTGGAATGGTGGATACATCTCATTATTGTAATCCATTTTTGAATATTGAATGAAGGTTGTAGACGTCAACCGTCTGTATTCAATGGAGAGAGATTCTATGCTACTAACCTCATGACATGAATATGCATAGCCACTATCTCCCAATAGTGTACAGGTCAGTGATGAACTCTTTCATGCAAGGACACTTGGTACTCCACAACTGTAGGGGGTGGTAAATTCAACAAGTTATCTTTCCAACAAAGCGGTAGTCCAAAAGTAAGAATTGTCCACAATGCTGAAGATAGACTGGATTTGTCTACATTTTAATCGATAAAGATGAAATTGGTGAGTTGATCCAACATGAGGAGAATTTACCGTTAACTGATACACTATATTTTGTATACTAATGCCGTTGATATGGCTACTTGGCTAGGCTAGCTGGTTAGCCAATTACCGGTAGCTCGTTTCGTTTGCCATGACTAGCATGTTAACGTTACCTTGCTAACAGTTAACGTACTGTAGTTATCACACAACAGTTGCACGTTTTTTAACACTGACAAGCCAGCAACCAATTATTGACAAGACCGTTTTTCTGTTGCATTTGCTATGCAAGTTGCTATTGTTGTTGTTCTAGCTAACTTCTTAGCTATCATGCCTGTTGAGAGAGAACATGTGTGTTGCATCTCTTTCTTTCAGTACTGTCTGTCAGGTCACCCCACCCTGCCTTGCAATGTCCTCAAATTCAAATCCACCACCATCATGTTGGACTGTGGGCTGGACACTACCTCTGTCCTGCAGTTTCTACCACTGCCTCTGGTGCACAGGTGAGACTAAAGTGATGTTCACAACACAGGAGGCTGGTGGCACCTTCATTTGGGAGAATGGGCTTGTGCTAATGGCAGGAGTGGAATACGTGGAATGGTATCAAATACATACATCAAACACATGGTTTCTATTCATGTCTATTCTCTATGTTCCGGACATTATTATGAACCGTCCTCTCAGCAGCCGCCTGTGGTTCACAACAGTGATGCTGTACATCGGCCACAAAGCAGTAAGCATTGGGGTGGTCTCACGTTGCATACCTCGAAAACCACGTCGTTGTCACGAATCCCATTTATGGAAGCCTGGTTCTCGACGAGGCTAGCGTTGAGGCTATATCTTCCCCCCCCAAAATCCCTTAGGTTAACATTACAAAGACATTTACCATGAATAGACATATGTGCCCCAACATGTGCCATGCCGTGATGATAGAGTACCCTCTCTCTTTTCCAGCCCAAGGCTTTCCAAGCTCCCTGGTTGGGTGTCTAAAGATGGCACAATAAACCTTGAGAAGGTATGAGGTCACATTTTGTTTCATGTCTATTTCATCTACTATGGATTTATTCATAATTTGAGTTGACCAACATTCCTCCACACACGTTTACCTTCAGGAGCTGAAAGAGTGTGCAGGTCGCATCTTTGTAGACTCACAGCCAGAGTTCTGTCTCCCTGAGGTAATGTAAACCTGGATATAATTCAAACCTTCAACCTGTAAATGAAATTATCCTGGGCACTTCAGAATTGACTGTGGGTAACATCATCCCATGTTAATGTGGTAGTCTTACCTATCGTGTCCTTGTCCATCTTCCTCACTCAGAAAGAGCTGCTGGACCTGTCCACCATAGACGTTATCCTGATCTCCAACTACCATTGTATGATGGCCCTGCCTTACATCACCGAGCACACAGGCTTCACTGGGACTGTGTACGCCACAGAACCAACGCTGCAGATCGGCAGGTAGGGAGGGTGACTGCCGTGACTAGAATCATCTGTCACATTCTAGAATCAGCAGAATTGGCAACAATTTCAGAAAAATGGCAAATCACTTTCTAGAATCACTAGGACTGGCAACACAAGGAATGTAAAGACTTGTTGGCAACAAAAATTTAAGGATTATAGAATGTGATAGAAGCAATTCACTTTTTAGAATCACATTCTAGAATCATTAGAATGGCAACATTCCAGAAAAAATGGCAAGGGGATCTTGGATATCACCAGCTGATTCTACCCATCTGCCCTCAGACTTCTGATGGAGGAGCTGGTAAACTTCATGGAGAGAGTTCCCAAGGCCCAGTCTGCCACCTGTTGGAAGTATAAGGAAGTACAAAGGTATGGCTTGGTGAAAGGCCTGACCAATACCCCCTGTGTATTAGTTTAGGATATGTCAATTTATGATATACATGTAATTCATAAACTGAGAGCACACTATTTTCATGAGAAAAAGCATCATATAGAGCATGGGTATTCAACCGGGGGTCTGACAAGTAATCATGATTACTTGACAAGTAATTACATAATCTTCACAGCCCTAGTTAGGTGTGCTTGCTGAAGGTAAAGCACAATTCTAGATTTCTTGCATACTCTTTATTATTATTCTATTCACTCTAGCGCTTAAACAAATGTAAGCTATCAACACCAAACCAATGTTGAGATGTTCAAACTGACTCTACTTAGATTGCTTGTCAAAGGCCTTTTGATACTATTTATAATGTTTGCACTATAACCATTTAAAATGTGCATAAATTAACATGGGTTGGAATGAGAATCATAGAAATACAGTGGTAGCTATTCAACATTCTCCTACTCCTTAGCCAATTAAGCTACGAGATCAACTTTAAAATGTTCAGGCTATCCTAACTTAAAATTATTTTCAACTTGGATCAGCTATAACAATATACATTTGCATAAATTGGGATGAAATAACTCGCCAACAGTAAAGATAAAAACTCACCAGAAGCAGGCAGAGCGAGGCAGGTGGAAAAGACAGGACAGGCAGAGTATTGACTGTATGCTAGTGTAATAGTCTTGCTTCCGTCCCTCTCCTCGCCCCAACCTTGGCTCGAACCAGGAACCCTCTGAACACATCAACAACTGCCTCCCATGAAGCATACCTATCGCTCCACAAAAGCCGGGCCCTTGCAGACCAAGGGAAACAACTACTTCAAGGTCTCAGAGCGAGTGACGTCACCGATTGAAATGCTGTTAGCGCGCACCCCGCTAACTAGCTAGCCATTTTACACCGGTTACACTAGCAGGATAGGCCATACATTTTCTTCAGGAAATGTACTTCTCTAGTTTGGAGTTACCGTTCTAGCTAACAGGCTATGTTAGAGTTTACATTTCTTCTAATTATAATGTGGGGAGGTCAAAATAATGGAACTATTTACCAAATCTATTATTTTTAAAATGTTGATTACTTGTCCTTATTTGCTAACATAATGGGAGTCCCAGGGCAAGAAAAGATTAAAGACCCCTGATATAGAGACTGAATGTCTGTTTAGGCTACTCCCCGGCCCGCTGAAGGATGCTGTTGAAGTGTCGACATGGAAGAGATGCTACAGTATGCAGGATGTCAACTCTGCACTCAGCAAGGTGCAGCTCGTGGGCTACTCGCAGAAAGTGGTAAGAGATCCGTCTTGTGCACTATAATTCAAACACACACACTAATTCACCTAATAACTTAAGCTAACTTTTATAATTTCTCTCTCCAGGAGCTGTTTGGCGCCGTGCAGGTCACACCCCTGAGCTCTGGTTACTCATTGGGTAGCTCTAACTGGATCATCCAATCACATTATGAGAAGGTTTCGTATGTCTCTGGCTCCTCCCTCCTCACCACACATCCACAGCCCATGGATCAGAGCTCCCTGAAGAACAGTGACGTTCTGATTCTGACGGGCCTCACACAGATGCCAACCGCCAACCCAGATGGCATGCTAGGGGACTTCTGCAGTAACCTAGGTATGTGGTGTCCTGTTCCCAGATCTGTTTGTACTTTCCTGCCAACTCCTATGGTCATTGGCTTTCATCAATGTCCATTGCTCCATCAACAGTACAATTACCTAATCTTTGCTTTTAGACAGTTACACAGAAAGCTAACGTTGTGTCGGACCAAACTGTCTGTTGTGCTTGTAGCCATGACGATCCGTGCGGGCGGCAACGTGCTGGTGCCATGCTATTCCTCAGGGGTGATCTATGATCTCCTGGAGTGTCTTTACCAGTTCATAGAGAACGCCAATCTAGGCTCCACCCCCTTCTACTTCATCTCGCCCGTCGCCAACAGCTCTCTGGAGTTCTCACAGATCTTCGCAGAGTGGTGAGTTCCAGAGCCATAGAATTCAAATTCTTCTTGCACATTCTTTCTATGACCAGTGCTTTTTGAGCTGTCTGTAGATTTCACTTTTCTATCTCTTTCTTGTAAAAAAATCTCAATAATTGTTTTTAAATCTCAATAAGACAAACCTGTAAAAAAGGTTAACCTGGGTTAAATAAAACATTACTATTGGTTGCAAACTTGCCCCTGGAGATGAGTCTTTTCCCCTCTCCCTATACGTCCAACAGGCTTTGTCACAATAAGCAGTCCAAGGTCTACCTTCCAGAACCTCCTTTCCCTCACGCTGAGGTAAGGCTTTGTCTTTAAATTCATTCATTTTAAAGAGTTGCTGCCATATGAAATTACATTGCACCATACATTTCATATGTATCTTTGACTTACTCAATCTATCATAACTTTATACATTTTAACCAAAATGTTCTTTATAATTTAGCTGTATGTTGGCCTACCTCTGACACTTGTGTCTATATATTGTTGGGTTCAACATTTTGAACATTGAGATATTAAATAAATGATAGAGAAGAAGCATAGAATCGAAGGAGGAAGAGACTGGGTCTCTGTAAGAAGACAGATAGTTGTGGAATGTGTTGGGGGAAGGGAGTAGAGCAACAGTTGAGATAGGGGAGACAGATGGACATCTGTGGTCTAGAGGAAGGAGGGGTTGAGGTCAGGAGGTGAGGTCACTTCCCCTCAAGGGAGTAATAAAGGTTTGGTATTCTGTTACCCTTTTTACTCATTTCCTGTAGGACCATAAAATGTAAGAATTGGAGAGAGGGGTGTCATAAGTAGGATGTATATAACTGTGATGGAGAGAAATGTTTCGCTGTCTGATTACAGCTGTACAGAACCTTTGGGAAGAATTAAACTTGGTTAAAGCTTCTCTGGTGTCCGTGGGTTATTTACTCTGAAAATAAGAACCTAACAATATGTTTCAGCTGATTCAGACGAACAAGTTGAAGCACTACCCCAGTATCCATGGCGACTTCAGCAGTGAGTTCCGGCAACCGTGTGTGGTGTTCACCGGACACCCGTCTCTTCGCTTCGGGGACGTGGTGCACTTCATGGAACTGTGGGGCAAATCCAGCCTCAACACTATAATCTTCACTGGTGAGTACAACTGTACCAGACCATGGCAAGTTGCCAGCCATGGTACCCTGTCCCTAATCCTGTGCTAGCTCAGTCTGTCGCAAGAGACTTGACCTGTCCCTAAAGCTTTGTGGTCCATAAGAAATATAATTAGTAGATTATATAAAACAAAACGCCAGATCCCGGGGTCCCAAGGCGCCTTTCGTTACAGTCTGTGCCTAAAAAATGTGGTCTAATAAATGAACTGATGAAATGGTTCTCTTACTCCCACAGAACCAGACTTCTCCTACCTGGATGCATTAGCCCCGTACCAGCCCCTAGCCATGAAGTGTGTGTACTGCCCCATTGACACTCGCCTCAACTTCCACCAGGTCTCCAAGCTGCTCAAGGAGGTCCAGGTACTCAATATCTGGAACTTTTTTTTTTTAAGTAAATGAATCTATGCTGAGTTCAAAATGAAAGTGAAGAGATACTGAGTTTGTTCAAATCAACCACAAGTATACATGTATAATGTACTTCTCTCTCCCTGTCTTTTTGTCATATCTTTCCTTTTTTCAACCTTGGACATGTTCTTCAACCTTATTGCACATAACTTCCCCTCCCAGCCTCTCCATGTGGTTTGTCCAGAGCAGTACACCCAGCCCCCACCAGCCCAGTCCCACCGCTCAGACTTGATGCTAGAGCTGCAGCCCCCTCCCATGCCCTATCGCCGCTGCTCTGTGCTTGGCCTGCCCTTCAGACGCCGCTGGGAACGCATCCAGCTGCTGCCAGAGGTAGGGCCCGTTGCAACACACTTGTCTGGCGTTTCTATACTCGAAGTCTCGTTCATCACTCTGCTGTTTTGAAGAAGCCTGGAAATCGGGGCTAGCAATATATAAACCCCTTCTGGCCAAAAGTAGTGTGCACTATATGGAACATTAGGGTGTTGTTTAGGTTTTTCCTAACAGTCTCTAAACCCCTGTCGTCCCTCTGTAGCTGGCCAAATCCCTAGTGCCCTCTGAGATCAAACCTGGCATCTCTGTAGCAACTGTTTCTGCAGTTCTGCAGTCCAAGGATAACAAGCATACGCTGCAGGTCAGTGTAGGTTTTGTGTGTGTGTGTGTGTGTGTGTGTGTGTGTGTGTGTGTGTGTGTGTGTGTGTGTGTGTGTGTGTGTGTGTGTGTGTGTGTGTGTGTGTGTGTGTGTGTGTACTTATGTGTAGAATTAGTAAATTGCCCAGAAAGGAAAATTCATTAGTATCAGCAGCAAAGCTGTGATGTATACACCACTAACTATCTTGTCTGTGTGCTACCAGCCGGTCCCCAAGCCCCCTCCGCTGCCCCCCAGTAAGAAGAGGAAGCGCGTAGTAGAGGAGCCCCCAGAAGTGCTGGCCCCCAAACCCCTGCTCAGTGGAGCTGTACCCCTGGAAGCCTTCTTAGCCATGCTACACAAGGTGAGAACAGGGGAGAACGACTGCCCCCTCTTATTGAAGCCACGGAGGTTAAAGGCAGACCGCGGTACTGTAGTCGTTGGTTGCAGTAAACAGGGTCCCCCTGTAAATGGAAAAATGTCAATCTTCGTGTAAGTAAAGACATTTTTCAAAGACAATCACGGTACCAATAGTTGCTTCTAATACACCAGATGTATGTCCTTGAACTGATTATTTTCAAATCGCACACAGAAGTTATAAGGATAATTTAGTTGCAAATGGCAGCCTGCAGTACCCTGGTCGGACTTCAACTTGAGTTACTCAATGAGAGGGGGCAGCACTGAGCTAGCCTGCAACATCACTTCCTGGAACAGCTCAAACTGCGCATGTTATTTCTGCCATGAGATGCCATCTTAACCGACTTAATTTGGCTTCAATGCGCTATTGAGTCTTCACATAAGAATAAATGTCACGTGATCAATGGCTGTGCCCATTCATATATATATATATATATATATATATATATATATGAGGGATACCTTCGAAGTGTTGAACACCTACATATGTGTATGCCTTTTCCTCTTTTCCTTTGGCATCAGCATATCTGAAGAGACAGGGTTCATGTATGGTGTATGGTATGGTATGGTGATAGTTCACCTTCCAATTGGCTTAGGAGAGCTTCTGACTTACACTTCATTGTCTTCATATATGCACCCATTTAGGCTCAGCTGTCTTCTTCCTTTCTCTTCCTTCCCAGCACGGTATCACAGAGGTCAAGGTAGAGGAGACAGCAGACGGCCACATTCTGCACCTGCAGGCCGAGGACACCCTGATCCAGCTGGAGGAGGACGGGACACACATTGTGTGTGACGACAACGAGCCACTCCGCACCGCTCTAAGGGATCTGGTGCTGCGCTTCCTCATGAAACTCTGACCTTTATCCCCTGACCTCAACAGCACCGTTTCTCCTCAATGTGCGCGTTTGAGTGTTACATTGCAGTTGGCAACTGCAGACGGACTGTTTTACAAATCTGGATTCTAAATGGCTACTTATTATAATTGGTAGATCAATCCGTCTAGTCGCCAACTGTAGTCAATCTCAAACATGCACTTTCTCTACCCCAATAGCTGGAAGTGGCTTTCCCGGCTTGTCTCCTCATCTGTTCAGCTGGTGATGTCATTGTTTGTCTTGTATGTAAGCAGGTAGTACTTTTTATAAAATAGTCTTGTAATAAACTACATTTAAGGAAAAAGTTAACTTTTATTGATTCAAGAGAATCATCCCACACACAAAAAAATTTCCAGGACCAATATTCAAATCCCTTCTGAAGGGTCCTGTATTCACTAGCAAACACACTGTTCATTTGAGTCTTTTCAGGGTAAAGTAACAAACAGTGAGAAGTCAATTGTTTATTGTTCTCTCTCCACCAAGGAGGAAGTGAAAATTCCTCCGGATTCCAGTGCTTTACAGACGCCATTTGGGAGAATTCCTTATTTGACAATTGCAGTTCCTTAATACTGTCACTTGGAGGCCATGAAAAACAGATTGGTCATGCTGACAGAGTACAATACTAGAATAGGCTCCATTTAGTCAAAGTACATCACTGCCAAATACTTTAAGACAGGACAGCTCAACCCTCCATTATGCATGATTAGATTTCACAATTTACAGGGAAAATAATTGTTATAGCTTAAACTCTCATGACATGACCAAGTCCACGTTTCTTCAGTGAAGGGATCTGTAGTCAGGTTTTGGCTCGGGACTGGAGCAAGGCCAATTGGAACAGAAGAGTTTGTTTATTTTAGTTGTCAGGATTTTGATGTTCCCCTAACAGGACTGAGCTGATAAACCTCAGTGTGGAAACAAACTAGAGAACCAGCTTTTAGGTTACAAAAGAGAGCAGGTGGAGGGATAGGCCATATAGTCTCAAGTATTTCCCTTCGCCTTAATCGTGTTACAGGCAGGGCACAGAGATCCCTAAAGCAACAACCAGCGCCTCTGGCAACAAAATTATTAATTGTTACAAGAGCAGTAGACTGATGCAAGCCAACTACAAATACTTTACCCATAGCCTGAAAGGCATCAGAGTGCAACATAATCCAGATCAGGAATTTCCAGGACACTGACCATTTGTTGTAAAATATTTAATTGATCAAATACATTAATATCCTTTTAATGTAAAATATCTTAAATATACAGTGTACTACATGAGCATTAGATAAATGTATGTAAGCAGCAGGTGGAAATGTTGATGTACTGATTGTCAGGAAGTAGGGCCCTGTTCGAATACTTTAAAAAGTGTAACGTTCCTTATTTCCTTGACATGACTACTGAGTTGACAAATTAGACAAGACAAAAGCAAGCTACCCATCACATTACTTTGCCCTTATCTAATTAAACTGGATACCGGTAAGTGAACAGCTTGGGGAAGAAAGAAAAGAGGAAGTGGATTATTGCGTTTGAGCGGACCTACAAATGCTTCAGTGAAAATAAGCGTGAAATACTGCATTTGAAAACTAAAACATATACAGTGCCTTCAGAAATTATTCATACCTCTAGACTTATTCCAAATTTTGTTACAGCCCGAATTAAAAATTGATTAAATTGTTTTTCCCCCTTAACTATCTACACACTACCCCATAATGACAAAGTGAAAAGATGTTTTTAGAAATTGTAGCAAATGCATTGAATATGAAATACAGAAATCTCATTTACACAAGCATTCACACCCGAGTCAATAAGTCTTAGTATCACCTTTGGCAGCGATTACAGCTGTGAGTCTTCATGGGTAAGTCTCTTTGCACACCTGGATTGTACAATAATTGCACATGAATCTTTAAAAAATTCTTCCACCTCTGTCAAATTGGTTGTTGATCATTGCTAGACAGCCATTTTCAAGTCATAACATAGATTTTCAAGCCGATTTAAGTCAAAACTGTAAATGGACCACTCAGGAACACTCACTGACTTCTTGGTAAGCAACTCCAGTGTATATTTCGCCTCGTGTTTTAGGTTACTGTCCTGCTGAAAGGTGAATTTGCCTCCCAGTGTCTGTTGGAAAGCAGACTAAACCAGATTTTACTCTCAAATTATTTTGCATGTGCTTAGCTCTACTCTGTTTATTTGTTACCTTAAACTCCCTAGTCCTTGAGGATTACAAACATACCCATAACATGATGCAGAGACCACCATGCTTGAAAATATGAAGAGTGGTACTCAGTGATTTGTTGTGCTTGCCCGAAACATAACATTTTGTATTCAGGATATTTCTTTGCCAGTTTTTACAGTTTTACATTAGTGCCTTATTGCAAACAGGATGCATGTTTTGGAATATTTGTATTCTGTACAAGCTTCCCTTTCACCGTGGAATTTAGGTTAGTATTGTGGAGCAACTACAATGTTGTTGATCCATCCTCAGTAACTGAGTTAGGAAGGACCCTGTATCTTTGTAGTGACTGAGAGTATTGATATACCACCCAAAGTGTAATTAATAACTTCACCATACTCAAAGGAATATTCAATGTCTGCATTGACATTTTTTTTACACATCTACCAATAGGCACCCTTCTTTGCAAGGCATTGGAAAACCTCCCTCACCATTGTGGTTGAATCTGTGTTTGAAATTCACTGCTCGACTGAGGGACCTTACAGATAATTGTGTGTTGGAAGTACAGAGATGAGGTAGTCATTCAAAGATCACGTTAAACACTATTATTACATTATGGGGTAGTGTGTAATCCAGTGACACAAAATCTCAATTTAATCCATTTTCAATCCAGGCTGTAACAAAATGTAGAAAAAGTCAAGGGGTGTGGATACTTTCTGAAGGCACTGTACAGGCAGTGGGTTTTGGAGATATCATCTGGGTGGTGGTTTGACATCTCATATCCTAGTCACCTGAGGGCAGTTTGGTCTTCAGCAGGTTCTATAGTATCACAGACACCTTCTTATAGGGCTTGTGGAAGGGACACTGGGGCTCAGCCACCACTTAAAATGCCCAATCCCAAATCAACCCTTAGCCCCTATCCCCCTAGGCTCTTGTGTAGATCTGAAATTACTGGACATGTAGCTTAGCTTAGCGTTTAAAGAGCGTTGGGCTAGTAACCGAAAGGTCGCTTGTTTGAATCCCCGATTCAACTAGGTGAAAAATCTGTCTGTGCCCTCGAGCAATGCACTTCACCCTAATTGCTCCTGTAAGTCGCTCTGGATAAGAGTGTCTGCTAAATGACCAAAGGTATGTAACAACATTTTAGTCTTCTGAGAACTTTCACTATGTGGCTTACAAGTTGGAGCGTCCCCTATATGGCTTACAAGTATATCTAACCAATTTTCTCAGATCTACACAAGTGCAGGGTTATAGGGCCTACAAGTCGACCAGAGACTGGGCAATACAGTCAACCTCTAGCTTTCTCTGGACTGGACACCGACTGACGGGTTTGTCTACTTGGATTCCTTTTCAGCGTCCAGCAGTGCAGAGCGGATCCCCAGCTTCTGGAGCTCCTCTACCAGGTCTCCGTTCTGGTGCATCTGTAGGAAGATGTCACAGCCGCCCACAAACTGGCCATTTATGAAAATTTGCGGGATTGTGGGCCAGTTGGAAAAGTCCTTCACTCCTGTAAGAGAGACACAAAAATTCACATGTGTAACTATTACCAATATCCATCCAACATTTCCATTATGTTTAAAGTAGAGGTCGACCGATTAATCGGCATGGCCGATTAATTAGGGCCGATTTCAAGTTTTCATAAATCATTAATCAGCATTTTTGGACGCCGATTACATTGCACTCTGCGAGGAGACTGCGTGGCAGGCTGACCACCTGTTACACCAGTGCAGCAAGGAGCTAGGGGAGTTTCTAGCTAGTATTAAACTTATCTTATAAAAAACAATCAATCTTAACATAATCACTAGTTAACTACACATGGTTGATGATACTACTAGTTTAACTAGCTTGTCCTGCGTTGCAAATGATCAATGTGGTGCCTGTTAATTTATCATCGAATCACAGCCTACTTCGCCAAACGGGTGATGATTTAATAAGCACATTCGCGAAAAAAAAGCACTGTAGTTGCACCAATGTATCTAACCATGAACATCAATGCCTTTCTTAAAATCAATACACAAGTATATTTCTTTAAACCTGCATATTTAGTTAAAAGAAATGCTCTACAGTACGGCACCATCTTTAGTATTATGTCCCAATTTCAGCAGTGTGTCGGTGTTGCAAGATGAATCTACCACAACTGACAATTCTGACACTTATGTTGGAAGTAGGCATTTCCCTATGTTCAGGCTGCTACACAATGTCTCTCCTAGACACATTGAATAGCAACAGCCATGGGAAAAATGAAGGATACTACCTAGTCACATACATTGCTATAACAAGCCTAATAAAATGTCAGTGGATAAGTAGTCTTAACGTTGACATGAACCACGCCCTATTTGTCCTGCTGCTGAACACAGATAAAACTTTGTGAACCTACTATAGCATTTAAAAAGGCGCACAACTACTTTTGGACAGGGTGATGTACCATACATACAGCTAGTCACATATAGAGATTAGTCACTTTACTGAAACCATTTATATTAAGAGGTTCAAATATATCAAGGCGAGGTAAAAAGTAGTCTAGTACTGTAGGATAGGAAGTAAAAAGTGACAGTATCTATAGCTTACGTTATAGCAGTAACGGTAGCAAGCTGTACTGACCTTGTCTGAGATCCTGGTCATCCAACACGTTATATGCAGCATATTCATTCACACCATGCATCCTCAAGATCTGAACCACGGCATTACTGAAGCCACACATCGGCTGGGCAGGCGTCCCTTTCATAAACACCACCACCTTGTCTTTTTTCACTATATCGCCAAGATCTTTCTGTAAGGGCGCCGAACACATGAGCCGGGCCGAAGACTTCAATGTTGGCAACGACACATTTTGTCCATCAACTTGCCTCGGTAGATAGACCGTCGAACTCAACCGAAAACAGCGAACAGTTGACCGAATTAGGTTGTTCATGGTTTTCGTTAGACTTTAGCAAATATTGTGTTAAATGATAGACAGACAGCAACACTGTTTAGCCAAAGACAGTCCAAACTGTCTGGATTTTCAGTTCAGACTCAAACATCCACCTCGATATACCAAGATGGAAGCGACTACATCTGAACGTTGATTGGACAGCATAAATTCCGGCACGTTTGCCATTGGTTCACGTAAACGGCAATAACAATCGTCACACAAGTGTGGGTGAAGAAATAACTTACGAAAACATTTTATTTAATAATACTTATAGTCCTAGATAATATATATATATATTTTAAAACAGAATCGTCTGACAATTTGTTTATTCTTAAACGTTTTAATGTAATATGTGAAAATAAGCTTCCGGTTACAGACGTTATTAGTGGCTTCCGCTTCCGGTAAGGACAGAAGATTGACAAGGGGAACCATGCATACGTTCAACACAGGTTTGTACAATTGTGTGAGTAGCGCTGTACTAATTGTATTGCTATGTAAACGGTGCTTTATTTATTTTCACAACACAAGTTGATGAGAAAGTTTGGGGTTTGTTTGTGTGTGAGTAGGTAGCTAGCTATTGGTAAGTATTGGGGTGTATTCATTACGCCGATTCTGTTGCAAAAAAAATCTTAATCGGAAGTAAACGGAACGGGGAGGGACCTACCCACCTGAATATTAGTTTGGACTAATACTTACACCCCAGGGCCGGTGGCTGTGTCTTGCTGGTCGTGTAACATGCTAAAGATGCACAGCCATTTGCGACCTTGTGATATACTCTTGCAAGGACAATTGCTTGTGGCGAAACAAGGTTGCATAAAGTAAAATAAGGAAGCTAAGGCGTGACTTCTGGAGGTTCAGGAGTTTCACGTGCGATGTTCCTTGGACAGATTCTCTACGGAGAACCCTGCTTTCCACGGCGGTGACGGAACCACATGTACCCTCACCTTTCTTGAAGCAGGAAGAAAAAGCCACGTGCGGTAACCAGACATTGTTTGCAAGGGGAAGATTTTCCTGTCATACACTGTCGAGGTGCCACATTCTATCACTAGTATCTGTAAAGTTGGCATCCAGTCTTTGGCCATGACCAGCTGTTGGCTGACCCAGCTTTGGAATTCAATGACCTTCTTTCAAACCCTGTTCTCTCTGTGTCTCTGTCTGTGTGTGTGGGTGTCAGAGAGCGATCTCCTGTTTTGTGACTTCTTTAGGGATCCCTCAACGTGAAGCACGATGTCATGAGGATCAGAGTACAGCTGGACTGTGAGAGTGGAAGTCTGTCCTTCTCTTACCCAGTCAACGGCAAACACGTTCACACACATCTATGGAAAAGTTGTCCCATACTTTTGTAATCTGGATGAAGAAGACACTAACCACCCTCTGAAGCTGCTACCAGAGTATGTCTCTGTAGGTGTGGAACCTTTTTATTTTTTGATAGTTACCTCCAGAATTGACTTCAGTTTACTTTTTTTTGCGTACGTTTTGAGGGCATCTGAAATCGTCAAGTGTCTAATTTTATATGCAAAACTTGTGCAGCCACATACTGTAGTTTTATGTTCATCAGCTGTTAATTCAGAACTGTTTCTGTTCAGATAAACGTTTGCTAATTTTCCTTCAGCCTTTTGCATTGTGTTTCTGAATAACATAAGTGAGATTTTCAAACAAACGAGGCAGGGTCTATATGTCTGCATATAAACACCACCATTTGTTTCTCTGTATGGATATAGTCTACTACACGTTTGAATGCATGACAAAAAGTATGTGAACACATGCTCTTGAAACAGCTTATTCCAAAATCATGGAGTTGCTCCCCTCTTTGCTGCTTCAACAGCCTCCACTCTTCTGGGAAGGCTTTCCACTAGATGTTGAAACATTGCTGTGGGGACTTACTTCCATTCAGCCACAAGAGCATTAGTGAGGTCAGGCTCTGATGTTGGGTGATTAGGCCTGGCTTGCCGTCAGCGTTCCAATTCATCCCAAAGGTGTTTGATGGGGTTAAGGGCTCCGTGCAGGCCAGTCAAGTTCTTCCACACCGATCTTGACAAATCATTTCTGTATGGACCTCGCCTTGTGCACAGTGGCATTGTCATGCTGAAACAAGAAAGGGCCTTCCCCAAACTGTTGCCACAAAGTTGGAAGAACAGAATTGTCTAGAATGTCAACATTTTATGCAGCAGCAGATTTCCCTTCACTAGAACTAAGGGGTCTAGCCCAAACATGTAAAACAACCACAAACCATTATTACTCCTCCACCAAACTTTACAGTTGGCACTATGTATTGGGGCATGTGGTGTTTTCCTGGCATCCGCCGAACGCAGATTTGTCCGTTGGACTGACATACGGTGAAGCGTGATTCAGCATTTCCCCTGCTCCAGAGTCCAATGATGGCGAGCTTTACACTACTCCAGCCGACGCTTGGCATTGCGCATGGTGATCTTAGGCTTGTGTGCGGCTGCTCGGCCATGGAAACCCATTTCATGAAGCTCCCGGCGAACAGTTCTTCTGCAGATGTTGTGTCCAGAGGCAGTTTAGTAGTGAGCGTTGCAACTGAAGACAGACTATATATTTTGTACGCGCTTCAGCACGCTGGTCCTGTTCTGTGAGCTTGTGTGGCATACCACTTCGCGGTTGAGCCGTTGTTGCTCCTAGACATTTCCACTTCACAATAACAGCACTTACAGTTGACCGGGGCAGCTCTTGCAGGGCCGAAATTTTGCAAACTGACTTGTTGGATAGATGGCATCCTATGACGGTGCCACGTGAGGCCATTCTACTGCCAATGTTTGTCTATGGAGATTGCCTGGCTGTGTGCTTGATTTTATATACCTGACAGCATTGGTGTGGCTGAAATAACCTAATCCACAAATTTGAAGGGGTGTCCACATACTTTGTGTGTATAGATCGATATTGTATATGACATGCCTACATTACCAGGTTAATTGCGATTACGCCCTAGGAGGGGTTATAACAGAATTAATTTTTTTACTGGTTTGGAACTAAAGTTATTTCACTACTTCATTAGACATTGTTAGTCCTGTTCAGCCTGAACAAATATAATGGCAACATAAATGTGGATATTCTTCATGTTAGGGTCTGACATCTCCAAACGTCCTGATGGCAAGGCAGACTAATGCAAATCTCTTTGACACCGAAGAATCTATTGGAGAAATAAGTGAAAGGTGACAATGTGCTTCAAGCTAATTTTAATAATTTAATAGACCCAAACATTTTCATTTGAGATTATTTTAATAAACTGTTATGGATATGCATTCACATTTGTCCTTATTTCATATTTTATTTAACATGTCCTTTCCTGCTCACTGCACCCTTTACGGCACGGTCGTGTGCTATAACGCGTTCGAAACATCCATATGAAAACATTGAACCTTCTTATTGCAGTGTGTGATAATGCCAGACGAATGGCACATCATCAAACATCCCTCTCAGGCGAGAGGGAAGCTATCCAGAGGACTTTCACCAGGTGGATAAATATGCACTTGGACAGGGTTAGAGCTGAGGAATCCCCTCTGAAACTACACTATCCTCTTCAGTTGTAGTCCTGACATTTTTATATTTGACATTGATAGCTGAATAGTGTGTCACTCAGGACCACTATAGCGGAGATAGAGGACCTGTTCACAGACATTCAGAGTGGCAGGGTCCTCGTGGAACAGGCAGGGTGTAGACTGGTAAGGATCCATCAGCCCTACTGTGTTTCACTGGAGGTGTTCTGATATAGGCCTACTGTACATTGTTTGTTTTGCTGTAACAGTAGCCTATGTGTTTGTGCGTTCCCCACAGTAAACAAATGCAATTTTTGGCTATAGTCGTCTGGGTAATGACTGCTTTTATTGTGCACCCTGATGGTCTATCCCTTATTTATTGTGCCGGGGTTGTGGTGGAGGTTCGTGACTTTGGGCAGAGCTGGAGCAGTGGCCTGTCCTTCCTGGCTCTGGTTAAGTCGATAGATCCAGGGCTAGTGGATGTGGGTGACATTGTCCAGAGAGCCCAGGGAGAATGTAGAGGAAGCCTTCAGGATAGCACGGCATGGCCTGGGCGATCCCACCACTACTGGAGCCTGATGATAGGACTGACACCCTACAGAGTGAACTCCCTTCTTGTTAAAACACAGTGGAAACCAAGCATCTAGATGAACCCAGTGGCTTTTGCTGCACAACAATGTACTGTACTGGCTCTTAATAAATAAGGGCTTCTTTCAATTATTATATTTTGTCTGCCCAATCCAGTATCCATTATGACTCTCACAACATGGCCCCCCGCACCATAGGGGAGATTGGAATCAGTGTATCAGGAGTACTATGATTCCCAGGGAGTCAAATGCCCCATTGGGTCTGAGGTAAAGATACTTGGAGCTCTATGAGTGACACTGAGTCAAATGGCTTGTTAAATCTCGATCTACACTCTGCTGACCAGGATATGTTGATCTGGACGGAGAAGACTGCTGAGGAGCAGACGTACAGCGAGATCTGTGTGGACGAGGACAACTTCTCCCAGAGAAAGGGGTCTACACACTGTCTCAGACGAGGAGGACGCGTACAGCTACGTTCTGGACCTGAACAAGGAAGCTCTATGGAGTAATATCGGGGTTAGAGCCGACAGCGAGCGGCTTGGAGTCAAACCCCTGGTTGGTATTAGATCTGAATGTAACAGAGATGATAGACAGTGAAGCTGAATGTGAGCCACAGTGTATAGAGATGTCAGTCACCCTGAGGAATGGTGCTGTTGAGATGGAAGGAGAGGGAGCCCTCTCTACACTGGGCTGTATTCAGGAGGAAGAGGTGAGTGCTGAAGGAGGAGAAAGAAGAGAATACAGCTTTGAGGGAGGAGGGTGACTTTGGTGGGGAGGGGGAAAAGGAGGAGCAAGAAAACGATGAAGAGGAGAAAGAAAAAGTTGAGTGAGGAGGCGGCTATAGAAGAGGAAGATTATCTCGGAAGAAATTGTACAGGACAGTGACAAGTTGCATGCCTGTGTAAAATAAGAAATGAGTGTAGAAGAGAACTTTGAAGAGGAGGAGGAAAATAAAGAACTTTAGAGGAGGTAGAGAAGAACTGAAGAGGTGGGATTGAAATTGGAAGGGGAGCTTTTGAAGGAGGCTGGACAGGGCAGTAACAAGGAGCAGTGGGAGGGAAAGCACACAGTCCCAAAGCAGGAGAGGCTAGATGTCACAAAAGAAGAGAGACCGGGAAGAAATAGCTAGACATAGATATGATGGCAGAGGTTGGAGGAAGATGTGAATGCAGAGGATGGCTTTGGAGAATAGGTGGAGAAAGGAGAGGTTGTGAAGGAAGATTATTATTTGACCTTTAACTAGGCAAGTCCGTTAAGAACAAATTCTTATTTACGATGACTGCCTACCCCGGCCAAACCCAGACGACGCTGGGCCAATTGTGCGCCGCCCTATGGGGCTCCCAATCACGGCCGGATGTGATTCAGCCTGGATTTGAACCAGGGACTGTAGTGACGCCTCTTGCACTGAGATGCAGTGCCTTAGACCGCTGCGCCACTTGGGAGGCTGCTGCGCTGTGAAGTTGATAAGGAGGTTACAGAGGGAGTCCATCTCAGGGAGGGCACACAAGAAGACAGTAGTGAGGATTGGGACACATCCTTCTCATCAACATAGTGACTTTACTCTTCCAGAAAAATGGATTTCTGCAAACAGTGGCAATTCCCAGGCATCAGGATATGTTCATTCATACAGTGAATATTCTCTACTCTGAACATTACACCAACACTGCAATTGTCTCAAGGAATTGCCTTCAGTTAACTCAATGCTCTGGTTGTCTCCAGGTTTCAATCATTTATGTTGGCTATGTTTCTCTCTGGTCTTTCAGTGATGGTGTTATTTCTAGGAATGTGGCGCCTCCTTGTGGTATGATGTCAGAGCTGGAGCTGCTGCTGGTTCTGTGGATTCTTCTTTACTGTCTCTTCATCCTCGCCATCTGAACTTCTGTTCTACAGACACCTCAGACTCAATTAAATCATGGTTACACTTGTGAATATAATTTTTTGAAATGAGAGAGCTGTCAGTTTAGGACCTCAATTAGGGATGCAGGATGTCTGGGTTGTCTTTCTCTAATCTAGACCTCTTAATAAAATGAGTTCAACAATGTATTAGTCACAAGATGGCAACGTAAGGCCAGGTAAGTAGTGTCTCTCAGATTAGTTCCATCGCTGTAAGCCTGGTAACAAACTGACTGCCAGGTAGTTAATTAGCATGGGTATCGTCGTGAGTTCAAGCAAGCAGTGATTAATAAGCACATTGACATTTCAACAGACGGTCTAGTATTAACAAGCTTTGTCAGAAGCTGCAAACACATTCAAATGATGAGCTGAACATAGGGGGTTAATAAAAAAAGATTATTACATTACTTTTAATATCTTCTGTGAACTTAAGCATGCCTTGAATGTATATAAAAAAGAAGGGGTAAATGCTCCATTGTCCACAGTCAAAATACAGTACATGGTCAATGACAGATGTTCATACTTTGGATAAACACAGTTATTTGGCTGAGAGTTTGTGTATGAAGTCAGTGCAGCAGAGGGTCTACCACTAATGGGAATGTTACATAAAACAAGTTTAAAAAAATGAAAGTTTCTCAGCTCAACGCACAGCAGGCAGCGATGAGAAGGGGCCAGGGGCCATCTGGGGACTGAGTGTCTCTCTGCTACCCACTTACCATGTGTTAATGTTAAGTGTTAATAATGAATAGCATAACATGGCTTACCGTGCTATCTGGGCTCTTAGGCATACCATTTGGTGCCTTGGCAGCACTGCCAGAGAACCCTCCCAGAGGACCACCAGGGGATGAGAGGAGGGCCAGGGCCCCCAGCAGCAGCAGCTGGACACCTCAACGCTGCCCTGGCCTTCAGCCCCTACCATGACCTTGCCAGCAGCTGGCTGGGCCACAGCCTCCTGTTTTCCCCCCTGAGTCTGGTCTCCGCCTGGTCTTCTCTCCAGGGTCTCTGGCCCTGGCACTTTCACCCGGACCGACCTGCTCACAACCTTGGGGTTGGGGCACGCGACCGAGAAGCGGGTGGAAGCTACGCTGTCTGCCCTCACACCGCTGGAGGAAGGTGGGTGGGGTAGGGTGTTGTGGGGCTTAGCTGAGGGTGTGGATTGGCTTGCACGTGGACGGGAAGCCAAAGCCAGACTACCAGAAGTTACTCAAGAATCTTATTTCCCAACCCCAGAAGGCCATGGCCAGCGTAAACAACAACACAGCACTGGAGACGCTGGTCAGAGACCTGAAGCTCTAGTCACGATGGCTCGGACAAACTCATTCTGATGAACCTCATACGTTTTAAAGGTACAATGTTCCCTTATTAGATAAATATATAATTACTAGTTCTCTGGTGCAAATTAAAGGAATATATTTATTTAACTCAGTAGTTAATTATTATTTTTGTCAAATGAGTTCTGAGCACAATAAATAATGTAATCTTTATCTTTAGTGTAGACCAGTGGTTCCCAACCTTTTTTGGTTACGTTACTGTACCCCCAACTGAATTTTGCTCTGCCCAGAGTACCCCTGAAATACCCTCTTGTGCATTTTACCAGTAACCTTATGGACTCATGAGTTTTCAAGTACCCACCGTGGATAGGCCCATGTATCCCCAGGGGTTCTAGTACCCCTGGTTGGGAACTGAAATACCTGAAATACCCTCTTGTGCATTTCTAGTACCCCTGGTTGGGAACTGAAATACCTGAAGTATACAACAGTATACAACATAAACCAGCAAGATATTATAAAAGTACTATGTTTGTAATTGAATGACAGGGTAGGAAAGTGTCAGCTACAGTGCATTTGATATTTGCAATCCCCTACAGGTAAGTGGGAGCATCCATTTAACAGGCGTCACACCGACAACGGCGTTTCCACGTGAACGGGTCGTCGAGCGTGGAAGTTCCCATGATGTTCCGTGAAGTCTACAGAGCTGAGGAAGCTGTACGAAACTAACTGTTCCACCACAGTGCTGTGCCTACCCTACTCCTCCTTCCTCCCCTGACCCCCACCACCAGGCCTCCCCAGGCTGGCCTCCCTTCTTCTGCTGCCCAAGGGAGAGGTTCAGCTCCTGGAGGAGTGTCTCTCTGCAGCCAGGATGGACTTTTGGCACCCAACCTGAAGCCTGGGTACACTGGCCTCGACTCTCCTCAGAGGAGGGAACGAGTGGGTGTATGTTTGTTCGAGTGTGTGGGTGAATGGGTGTCTGTGTTTGTGTGGCCAGGTGGATGGATTTGTGTATGTGTTTCTGTGTGTATGCATGTGCATACGTGCATGCGTGGGTTTGAATTGTGGGTGTGTGTTTGTTGGTGGGTGTATATTGATTGATGGTGTGCTGTGTTGAGGGACCTTTTCTACAGACCCACTCGTGTCACGAGGTGCGTGTTGTTTAGCAGAATGATGAATTGTGCTGAGCTGATCCAGAGTCAGCAATAATTACTTATTTCTGCTTCAGTGAGCGTCAAGTCGCCTACCACATGGACTCATGCAATAACAAGACAGCTTTCTAAACACAATCCATTAACACATTGATTGGTATTTTTACACAGGCAGTCATAAATCCGCTTCCCAAAGTTCCTCATGAAGAAATGCTGCAGTTTATGAAGTCTACTGAAAGTGTCTGGGGTATCAGCCGACTTCTCTGGGGTTTCTTTAAAGAATACCCTCAAACTCATTCAGGTTGGAGGACAACTGGAAATACATACAGATTGTTATAGTTGTAAAAAACATAGCTTATTTGCTATTTAATCAGGATAAGGAATTCTTACAACCAACAAAGTGCTACTTAATACAATATTGTTATAGTTGGAAAAATCATAGCTTATTTGCTATTTAATCAGGATAAGGAATTCTTACAACCAACAAAGTGCTACTTAGTACAAGTGTATCAGAAAGTATTTGGGGCAGAGATTAGACTTTCCCTCAGTTTGTATTTATATTTATGGATGCCAAGGCAGCAGTTACTCTTCCTGGGGTCCAGCAAAAATAAGGCATTCATACTATTTCTAAAACATTACAATACATTTACAGATTTCACAACACACTGTGTGCCCTCAGGCCCCTACTCCAACACTACCACATATCTACAATACAAAATCCACGTGTACGTGTGTGTAGTGTGCATGTTATCGTGTGTGTATGCATGTGTCTGTGCCTATGTTTGTGTTGACCTCTTGCACCAAATCTTCTCTCTCTCCTCCCTCTCTCTGTGGGCTCTAGAGGTGGATGAGACTGAGTCAGAGGGGGATGGGAGTTTGGACATCGCCCTGGACTTCTCTGTCCCTTCCAGGATTACCTTCGACAGGCCATTTATGCTTATTGTGTATGATGAGCTCACAGGCCTCATCCTGCTCATAGGGACAATCATGGACCCGACAGAAATATCCTCAGTCTTTTTTGGGTTGTCACTCATACCACTGTTTGTGTCCCTTGGTGATAATAAGGTGAAGAATTATTTTCAGATCATGGAAAATTGTCTTTTTGCTTATTAATATGTACCCTGTGATATAAAATCGGGAAATATTGCATTGGAAACTGTATTTGTGGACTGTCTGTGCCTTTGAAATGGATACTTTGAAGCATATGTTTTGATCATTAAAATCGGATTCAGAAACCACCTGCTTGTTTGCGTTTTGTAGATTTCCATAATGATGGGATGAAATGGCATTTGTTAAAGAAAACTAGTAAGAATGTACTTGTTCTGCTCTAGTTTCGGTTTTACTTTAATATTTTAGATAAAACACTTTCTTCTGAACCTGTTTGGGCTAGGGGGCAGTGTTCGGAAGTTCGGAGAGTCTGGTGTGCCCAAAGTAAAATGCCTGTTACTCAGGCCCAGAAACTAGGATATGCACATAATTAGTAATATTGGATAGAGAACACTCGGAAGTTTCTAAAACTGTTAAAATAATGTCTGTGAGTATAACAGAATCGATTTGGCAGGCGAAAACCCAAGGAAAATCCATCCGGAAAATGTGATTTTGTGATGTCACACTTTTTCCTTTGACATGCTATTCAAAGCAGGGGGATTTAGCTCCCAGGTTGCAGTTCCTATGGCTTCCACTAGATGTCAACAGTCTTTAGACAAGGTTTCAGACTTGTTTTTTGAAAAACCAATGAGTAAGAGCTGTTTTTGCCAGTGGACTCTGGAGAGGACTCTTTGGCGCGTGTGACAGAGAGCGCGCTCTTTGTTTTTGTTCCTGTTCTATTGAGCAGGTTATTTTCTGTCTGAAATATTATCGTTTATATACATATTAGGGTACCTGAGGTTTGATTAGAAACGTTGTTTGAGTTGTTTGGACAAAGTTTATAGGTAACTTTTTTACGTTTTCTATGTCTTGTATATTGAATGAGTGGAACGGTGTATTACTGAACAAAACGCGCCAACCAAACTGAGCTTTTGGGATTTAAAGAGGGACTTTATCGAACAAAAGGATCATTTATTGTGTAGCTGGGACCCTTTGGATTGCCATCAGAGGAAGATCTTCAAAGGTAAGCAATTTATTTTATTGCTATTTTTGAGTTTTGTGACACCTGTGCTTTTATGATATTATGCTAATAGAGGGAAGTATGCGGGGCGCGGTCCTCAGACAATCAAATGCTATGCTTTCGGCGTAAAGCTTTTTTGAAATCTGACAACGCTGTGAGATTACCAAGATTCTAAGCTTTTATTTTCATGAATGTTTAATATTATTATTTTGATAATTTGAATTTGGCGCTCTGCATTTTACCGGATGTTGTCGCAGCCTTAATTAATAAAATAGTTTAATGTTATATACAGGTTAGGGCTGACTTTTATTACATTACAATTTCACAATTAAATTGTTTTACAATTAGGATGAAAGAACACTATACAAACTAAATCATCAGTCAATATCAGATTCAATCATTTGTGGAACGCTTTCGACAGCTTGTAGAGTCCATGCCCCGACGAACTGAGGCTGTTCTGAAGACAAGGGGACGGACGGACGGGGGGTGCAACTCATTAATGGAAGGTGTTCCTAATGTTTTGTATACTCAGTGTATAACCTAAAAGAGTTATTCTGTTGTCCCTGAAGGAGAACCCTTTGAAGAACCTTGATTGGTTCCATGTAGAACCATTTCTACACAGGGTTCTACATGGAACCCAAAATGGTTCTACCTCAAACCAAAAATCATTCTACCTGGAACAAAATAGGGTTTTCCTATGGGGACATGCGAAGAAACCTTCTGGAACCCTTTTTTCAAAAGGTGTACATTACAAGCTGGAGTTCAGTTTTAGAATCAAATATTTCACAAAGACACACATAGAGACAAAGCTCTGAGTTAGAATGAGATTCAATCTTTCCATGCTGGAGTCCTACAGATTACATTGTGATATTTCAAACTCGGGGAGATGAAAATGATGAATAGAATAGAGCAAGATGAATCAGACAGCAGATCCCTCATGAGTGGCAGGAATATGTCTGCTCAATAATCTGTTCCCAGCTTTCAACAGTGACAGATCACCATCATAAGCCAATCGGTGGTTCCAATATGGAGTTTAGTTGTACAGCTACAGATCTACAGGGGTGGAATGTCATGAAACATTGTGGAGATTGTAGTTCTGCTTTCTGCTTTCTGAAAAGACAGGACTTCTACAAACAAAGAACGACCTAGAATAATTAAGTAATTCTGCTTTTTTTGTGTGATGCGGGAAAAGAATGACAGACTTCTTGATGTTGCACCTCTTCAATTGCTTTGAGTTATTTTGAAGGCACTAAGAATACTGGAATATCCTTAAAACCCTGCAGTGCTTTTCTCAACAGTGCTGAGCCATGTTGCATCATGATGTAAGCTAGTCAGCCTGGCCAGATGAATCTCCTGTTCAGCCAGATCAGTGAGTGGGTCTGGTAAGGCATTTATTAAATGTGATCAGCTGATCCTCTCAGGACCATAAATTGACAGAGTTGCTGCCAAACTGTCTCTGTCAAAGAGGACATTGAAGGTACGCACTCTTTTTGTCACTGAATTTTTTTAAGTTCTGAAAGTGTTTGATTATATCATAGTTTAGTTATGATAGTTAGCAGTACCTAGTTATAATAGGCATTAACTGCTAAATCTGGGAGAGTTAGAAGGTGTTTTCAAGGTGAAATGGTAATACAAGTGTATCTAATTCTATGCCCAGGAAATGTTCCTATGTTAGGCTAAAATGAACATATGCAGAACTGTATATCTTATCAGTGCTGAGTTCCTTTGCTCTTTTAGCCATGCCATTAGGTTTGTTAGTTGTTAACCAGGGTTTCAAAATGACTGAGATAATAAAATACCCAAATTGTACACATTGTATATTGTTGTATATTGTATGTAGTTGAATTATTTCTGGACAGGTACTAGAGTATGGTAACACTTTACTTAAAAGGCAATGCCGCCACTTTTCAACCTCATTACCTCAAGCGCAATTGCCCTTTAAAGTACATTACATGACCAAAAGTATGTGGACACCTGCTCGTCGAACATCTCATACCAAAATCATTGGCATTAATATGGAATTGGTCTCCCCTTTGCTGATATAACAGCCTCCGCTCTTCTGGGAAGGCTTTCCACTAGATGTTTGCTGTGGGGACTTGCTTCCGTTCCGCCATAAGAGCAATAGTGAGGTTGGGCGATAAGGCCTGGCTCGCAGTTGGTGTTCCAATTCATCCCAAAGGTGTTCGATGGGGTTGAGGTCAGGGCTCTGTGCAGGCCAGTCAAGTTCTTCCACACCGATCTCAACAAACCTTTTCTGTATGGACCTCGCATTGTGCACAGAGGCATTGTCATGTTGAAACAGGAAAGGGCCTTCCCCAAACTGTGTATATATGTGAAATCGTCGCATTTCTAAGTTTAGTAGAAAAAATATAAAGTTACAAAGTTTAACCTAATGACATCATCAAAAGTTGAAACATTTTAAAAACAGTGATCTTAAAACACTGAGATTCGTGGTGATGTGGGGACCAAGAAAATAACGTCCCTCTGGCAAGGAACTCGTTCCAGGTTTTTGAAAGGTTTTTAATCCTTTAATCCTACCCTGTGATGTCACAGAAGCATTTTTAGGACCTTTCTTGTCTTTTTAACCACAGATAATAGAAACGCGCCATTTTCACATATGTAGACAGATGGTGCTGGAGATAATGAATATGATATTGAGTAGCGGCAGAATTGCCCTTTAAAGTACATTACATGACCAAAAGTATGTGGACACCTGCTTGTCGAACATCTCATACCAAAATCATTGGCATTAATATGGAATTGGTCTCCCCTTTGCTGATATAACAGCCTCCGCTCTTCTGGGAAGGCTTTCCACTAGATGTTTGCTGCGGGGACTTGCTTCCGTTCCGCCATAAGAGCAATAGTGAGGTTGGGCGATAAGGCCTGGCTCGCAGTTGGTGTTCCAATTCATCCCAAAGGTGTTCGATGGGGTTGAGGTCAGGGCTCTGTGCAGGCCAGTCAAGTTCTTCCACACCGATCTCAACAAACCTTTTCTGTATGGACCTCGCATTGTGCACAGAGGCATTGTCATGTTGAAACAGGAAAGGGCCTTCCCCAAACTGTTGCCACAAGGTTGGAGGCACAGAATCGTCTAGAATGTCATTGTGCTGTCATGACGTTGCCCTGTTGGGTGAAGTTTATGAATCCCCCCATAAATAATTTCCCCCCTTCTCTCTC
The DNA here is from genome assembly GCA_003317085.1 of Hucho hucho. Taxonomy (NCBI): domain Eukaryota; kingdom Metazoa; phylum Chordata; class Actinopteri; order Salmoniformes; family Salmonidae; genus Hucho; species Hucho hucho. Next base: position 316,370 of record QNTS01001849.1, on the reverse strand, counting down.
CACTCTACAGAATGGACTCTTGGAAAGTCCTTTGTTACCACAGAGAAAGTATGGAAACATCAAAAGGTTGGGGAATGGAACAATATTTCCCTTTCTCAACCAGTTGAAAGTGTCCGTTGGTACTTAAAGAATATGATGGCAGATCAGTTGTTGTCTGGGACATTATATCTGATGATAGGACGACACACATTGTATCTTGGAAAGTCTACACATTCTAATTATCAGATTCACATGGAATTGTGAAATTTAATTGTTTAAATATGAAACTATTCGTGAAAAGATTACATGTAATTTTAGCCTCCTAAATAAGATAATTGTTTCATAGTAAAACTTAGGCCCAGTCAGTGGCCACACCCAAGTGAACAGACATTGGTTGCGAACTATGAAACATGCCCTTCTCTCCCCCAGTACAAAAACCTGTTGACGGAAGTCAACCTTAGTTCAAGAAATGTGAGGACTGCTGTCCTAACGTTTAGAAAGGCGAATTTGAACGTGGAGGTGACAATCACCAAGCTGGAATGGTGAATTTTGACTAGACCAGCCAGAATACAGCCCGAGCTGATTATGGCAACTTGGTATGAACTTTGAACAATTATTCACTAAAGAAGAAGTGATACATCCTAGACGTCGAGTTATCAGCTGCAGCTGTAAACGTACGTGGCGTAGGAAAGGACAGACAATCTCCTAAGAGATTCCTGTTCCTGTTCCCAAGATAGCTAAGGTAACTGAGCTAAATGTAACCCCGTAGCACTCACTTCCGTCATCATGAAGTGATTTGAGAGACTAGTCAAGGATAATATCACCTCCATCCTACCAGACACCCTAGACCCACTCCAATTTGAGTACCGTCCTGCCCTAACCCATCTGGACAAGAGGAATACCTATGTAAGAATGCTGTTCATCGACTACAGCTCAGCATTTAACACCATAGTACCCTCCAAACTCGTCATTAAGCTCGAGACCCTAGGTCTCAACCCAGCCCTGTGCAACTGGGTCCTGGACTTCCTGATGGGCCGGCCCCAGGTGGTGAGGGTAGGAAACAACATCTCCACCCCGCTGATCCTCCCCACAAGGGTGCGTTCTCAGCCCTCTCCTGTACTCCCTGTTCACCCATGACTGTGTGGCCAAGCACGCCTCCAACTCAATCATCAAGTTTGCTGACGACACTACAGTGGTAGGCTTGATTACCAACAACGACAAGACGGCCTACAGGGAGGAGGTGAGGGCACTCAGTGTGGTGTCAGGAAAATAACCTCTCACTCAACGTCAACAAAACTAAGGAGATCATCGTGGACTTCAGGAAACAGCAGAGGGAGCAGCCCCCTATCCACATCGACGGGACAGTAGTGGAGAAGGTGGAAAGATTTATGTTCCTCGGCGTACACATCACGGACAAACTGAAATGGTCCACCCACACAGACAGTGTGGTGAAGAAGGCGCAACAGCACCTCTTCAACCTCAGGAGGCTGAAGAAATTCGGCTTGTCACCAAAAACATTCACAAACTTCTACAGATGCACAATCGAGAGCATCCTGTCAGGCTGTATCACCGCCTGGTACGGCAACTGCTCCGCCCACAACCGTAAGGCTCTCCAGAGGGTAGTGAGGACTGCACAACGCATCACCGCATCAAACTACCTGCCCTCCAGGACACCTACACCACCCGATGTCACAGGAAGGCCAAAAAGATCATCAAGGACAACAATCACCCGAGCCACTCCCTGTTCACCCCGCTAACATCCAGAAGGCGAGGTCAGTACAGGTGCATCAAAGCTGGGACCGAGAGACTGAAAAACAGCTTCTATCTCAAGGCAATCAGACTGTTAAACAGCCATCACTAACATTGAGTGGCTGCTGCCAACATACTGACTTAAATCTTTAGCCACTTTAAATAATTGAAAATTGGATGTAACAAATGTATCACTAGCCACTTTAAAAAAATATATATATAATGTTTACATATCCGACATTACTCATCTAATATGTATACACTGTACTCTATACCATCTACTGAATCTTGCCTATGCCGTTCGGCCATCGACTCAAATCTCTAGCCACTTTAGTAATTAAAAAGTGGATGTAATAAATGTATTACTAGCCACTTTAAATGATGCCACTTATATAATGTTTACATATCCTACATTACTCATCTCATATGTATATACTGTACTCTATACCATCTACTGCATCTTGCCTATGCCGGTCAGCCATCGCTCATCCATATATTTATATGTACATACTCGTATTCATTCCTTTACACTTGTGTGTATAAGGTAGTTGTTGTGAAATTGTTAGATTACTTGTTAGATACTACTGCATGGTCGGAACTAGAAGCACAAGCATTTCGCTACACTCGCATTAACATCTGCTAACCATGTGTATGTGACAAATAAAATTTGATTTGATTTGATTTGA
>QNTS01001849.1:274013-307843 GCA_003317085.1 Hucho hucho | reverse complement strand
TGACCAAATACTTATTTTCCACCATAATTTGCAAATAAATTCATAAAAAATCCTACAATGTGATTTTCTGGATTGTTTTTCCTCATTTTGTCTGTCATAGTTGAAGTGTACCTATGATGAAAATTACAGGCCTCTCTCATCTTTTTAAGTGAGAGAACTTGCACAATTGGTGGCTGACTAAATACTTTTTTGCCCCACTGTACTTTATTTTTTATTAGTTAGCAGATGTTAATGCGAGTGTGCGAAATGTTTGTGCTTCTAGATCCGACAGTGCAGTAATATCTAACAAGTAATCTAAGCATTCTCCAACAACTACCCAATACACACAAATCTAAAGCGATGGAATAAGAGTATGTACATATAAATATATGGATGAGCGATGGCCGAGCGGCATAGGCAAGATGCAATGGATGGTATAAGATACAGTATAGACATATGAGATGAGTAATGTAAGATATGTAAACATTATTAAAGTGGCATTGTTTAAAGTGACTAGTGAGTCTCTATGTAGGCAGCAGTCTCTCTGAGTTAGTGATTGCTGTTTAGCAGTTTGATGGCCATGAGATTGAATTTGTTTTTCAGTCTCTCAGTGCCAGCTTTGATGCACCTGTACTGACCTCGCCTTCTGGATGGTAACGGGTTGAACAGGCAGTGGCTCGGGTGATTGTTGTCCTTGATGATCTTTTTGGCCATTCTGTGACATCGGGTGCTGTAGGTGTCCTGGAGGGCAGGTAATTTGCCCCCGGTGATGCGTTGTGCAGACCGCACCACCCTCTGGAGAGCCTTGCGGTTGCAGGCGGTGCAGTTGCCATACCAGGCCGTGATACAGCCCGACAGGATGCTCTCAATTGTGCATCTGTAAAAGTTAGTCAGGGTTTTAGGTGACAAGACAAATTTCTTCAGCCTCCTGAGGTTGAAGAGGCGCTGTTGCGCATTCTTCACCACACTGGCTGTGTGGATGGACCATTTCAGTTTGTCTGTGATGTGTACACAGAGGAACTTAAAACTTTCCACTTTCTTCACTGCTGTCCCATCGATGTGGATAGTGGGGTGCTCCCTCTGCTGTTTCCTGAAGTCCACGATCATCTCCTTTGTTTTGTTGACGTTGAGTGAGAGGTTGTTTTCCTGACACCACACTCAGAGTGCCCTCACCTCCTCCCTGTAGGCTGTCCTGTCGTTGTTGGTAATCAAGCCCAGGACTGTTGTGTTGTCTGCAAACTTGATGATTGCGTTGGAGCTATGCATGGCCACGCAGTCATGGGTGAACAGGGAGTACAAGAGGGGGCTGAGCATGCACCCTTGTGGAACCCCAGTGTTGAGGGTCAACGAAGTGGAGATGTTATTTCCTACCTTCACCACCTGGGGGTGGCCTGTCAAAGTCCAGGACCCAGTTGCACAGGGCAGGGTTGAGACCTATGGCCTCCAGCTTAATTATGAGCTTTGATGGTACTATGGTGTTGAATACTGAGCTGTAGTCAATGAACAGCATTCTTACATAGGTATTCCTCTTGTCCAGATGGGATAGGCCAGTGTGCAGTGTGATGGTGGTTGCATCGTCGGTGGACCGTTTGGGGCGGTATGCAAATTGAAGTGGGTCAATGGTGGCAGGTAAGGTGGAGGTGATATAATCCTTGACTAGTCTCTCAAAGCACTTCATGATGACAGGAGTGCTACAGTTACCTTTGCCTTCTTGGGTACAGAAACAACGGTGGCCATCTTGAAGCATGTGGGGACAGCAGACTGGGATAGGGAGTGATTGAATATGTCCATAAACACACCAGCCAGCTGGTCTGCGCATGCTCTGAGGACACAGCTAGGGATGCCGTCTGGGCCAGCAGCCTTGCAAGTGTTAACACCTTTAAATGTCTTACTCACGTCAGCCACGGAGAAGGAGAGGAGGGGCCCGCAGTCCTTGTTAGCGGGACGCATCAGTAGCACTGTAATATCCTCAAAGCGGGCAAAGAAGGTGTTAGTTTGTCTGGAGCAATACGTCGGTATTTGTGACATGGCTGGTTTTCTTTTTGTAGTCCGTAATTGCCTGTAGACCCTGCCACATACGTCTTGTGTCTGAGCCGTGGAATTGCGACTCCACTTTGTCCCTATACCGACATTTCGCTTGTTTGTTTGCCTTATGGAGGGAATAACTACACTGTTCATATTCAGTCTTATTCCCAGTCCTCTTTCCATGGTTAAATGTGGTGGTTCGCGCTTTCAGTTTTGCGCGAATGCCGCCATCAATCCATGGTTTTTGGTTAGGGTAGGTTTTAATAGTCACAGTGGATACAACATCTCCAATGCACTTCCTTATAAACTCACTCACGAGTCATCGTTCAGATCAATGTTATTCTCTGAGGCTACCCGAAACATTTCCCAGTCCGCGTGATCAAAACAATCTTGAAGCGTCAATTCCGATTGGTCAGACCAGCAATGAATGGTTCTTGTCACGTATCCATCCTGTTTGAGTTTCTGCCTATAGGACAGTAGGAGCAAGATGGAGTCGTGGTCGGATTTGACGAAGGGAGGGCGAGGGAGGGCCTTGTATGCAGTGGTCCAGTGTATTGCCCGTGCGAGTGCTGCAATCAATATGCTAATAGAATTTGTTCTCAAATTTGCTTTGTTAAACTCCCCAGCTACAATAAATGCAGCCTCAGGACATATGGTTTCCAGTTTACATAGAGTCCAGTGAAGATCCTTGAAGGCCGTCGTGGTATCTGCTTGAGGGGGTATATACACAGCTGTGACGATAACTGACGAGAATCCTCTTGTGAGATAATATGGTCGGGAATTTGATTGTAAGGAATTACTGGTCCGGTGAACAGAAGGACTTGAGGTCCTGTATGTTGTTATGGTTACCCCATGAGTCGTTAATCATGAAGCATACATCCCAGCTCTTCTTCTCCACAGAGAGATGTTTATTTCTGTCAGTGCGACACATGAAGAAACCCGGTGGCTGTACCGACTCCGACAACATATCCCAAGAGGGCCATGTTTCCGTGAAACACCGTCAACAGTGAATAGGCGACTCTGGGATGCTGGCTTTCCAGGCAGAGTTGCAAAGAAATAGCCATATCTCAGACTGGCCAATAAAAATAAAAGATTAAGATGGGCAAAAGAACACAGACACTGGACAGAGGAACTCAGCCTAGAAGGCCAGCATCCCGGAGTCGCCTCTTCACTGTTGACGTATAGACTGATGTTTTACGGGTACTATTTAACGAAGCTGCCAGTTGAGGACTTGTGAGGCATCTGTTTCTCAAACTAAACACTCTAATGTACTAGTCTTTTTGCTCAGTTGTGCACCGGGGCCTCCCACACCTCTTTCTATTCTGGTTAGAGACCGTTTGCGCTGTTCTGTGAAGGGAGTAGTACACAGCATTGTACGAGATCTTCAGTTTATTGGCTATTTCTCGCATGGAATAGCCTTCATTTCTCAGAACAAGAATAGACTGACAAGTTTCTGAAGAAAGTCCTTTGTTTCTGGCCATTTTTAGCCTGTAATCGAACCCACAAATGCTGATGCTGCAGATACTCAACTAGTCTAAAGGCCAGTTTTATTGCTTCTTTAATCAGAACAACAGTTTTCAGCTGTGCTAACATAATTGCAAAAGGGTTTCTAATGATCCATTAGCCTTTTAAAATGATAAACTTGGATTAGCTGATACAACGTGCCATTGGAACACAGGAGTGATGGTTGCTGATAATGGGCCTCTGTACACCTATGTAGATATTCCATTAAAAAAATCTGCCGTTTCCAGCTACAATAGTCATTTACAACATTAACAATGTCTACACTGTATTTCGGATCAATTTGATGTTATTTTAATGGACAAAAAACCCCAAGGACATTTCTAAGTGACCCCAAACTTTTGAACGGTAGTGTATGTATATATATTTACAAAAAAAGATATTGGGGATTAGAAATTATGCAGACAATTACATTGATGAAAGCTACAATCTATCTGCAATATTAAAGCTGATCTACCCCCCCCCCCCCCCAAAAAAGTCTTTCACGGGAACTAAGGGGCTTAGCCCAAACCATGAAAAACAACGCCAGACCTCTATTCCTCCTCCACCAAACTTTACAGTTGGCACTATGCATTCGGGCAGGTAGCGTTCTCCTGGCATCCGCCAAACCCAGATTCATCTGTCGTATTGCCATAGGTGAAGCGTGATTCATCACTCCAGAAAATGTATTTCCACTGCTCCAGAGTCCAATGGCTACGAACTTTACACCACTCCAGCCGACGCTTGGCATTGGGCATGGACATCGCTGCTTCCAGAGGCAGTTTGGAACTCGGTAGTGAGGACAGACGCTTTTTACACACTAGGCGCTTCAGCACTCGACGGTCCCGTTCTGTGAGCTTGTGTGGCCTACCACTTCTTGGCTGAGCCGTTGTTGCTCCTAGACATTTCCTCTTCACAATAACAGCACTTACAGTTGACTGGGGTAGCAGGGCAGAATTTGACGAACTGACTTGTTGGAAAGGTTCAATCCTATGACACAGCCAAAAAGTCAGTGAGCCCTTCAGTAAGGCCATTCTACTGCCAATGTTTGTCTATGGAGATTGCATGGCTTTGTTCTTTATGTTATACACCTGCCATCGAATCCACTAATTTGAAGGCCTGTCCACATACTTTTTATGCATAGTGTATGATACCATGTACAGTATAATGCTTTTTAGGGTAGTAATGACATTGTCCATTCTCTCTCTCCAGGTATATAAAATGCGGGCTATATCTTGTTGTGCGATAGCAACTGTGCTGCTCTGCGTATCCTGGGCCGCGCCACTCAATGGGGACCACGCCGTCACACAGAAGACCACAACCTCCACCACGCTGCCGTGGAGTCCTGGCACAAGCTGGCCCCCATAACGCAGACTTCGCCTTTGCCCTTTACAGGAGCCTGAGCAAAGCCAACACAGAGAACAAGAACGTCTTCTTCTCTCCTCTGGTCATTGCGACTAGCCTGGCTATCCTGTCCCTTGGGGCTAAGGGAGACACCCATAGCCACCTGTACTCTGCTCTGGGCTATGGTGCCTTTACACCGGAGCAGGTGAACGAGGCCTACGAGTACCTGAACCACGTTGGGCCACACTGGGGAGGCCATGCAGCTGGACATGGGCAGCGCCGTGGCCATGAGGGATGGCTTCAAGCCCCTGGCCAAGTTCCTGGAGGACGCCAAGCACCTCTACGCCAGCGAGGGCTTCACCATTGACTTCAAGAACCCCGCAGTCTACCGCCGAGATCAACAAGTCCATCGCCGTGAAGACCCAGGACAAGATCACAGACCTGGTGAAGTATCTGGACCCTGATACGGCCATGGTGCTCATCAACTACGTCTTCTTCAGATGTAGGAGGACACTGTAGTAGGACAGAACGGGCGTGCACTTATTGTTTGCTTTTTGGACAATGATAGAATACACTTGACTGACTGACTTATTGTTTGATTCCACACGTGGTAAGCAGAAGATGTGTCAATAAAGAATTAAAAGAAAACGCATGTGCAGGACAAAAAACAATTTAGGCTTATAACATTTAGTCTATTTCGGCTTCCCCGTGTTTATTACCCCTTAGCAGCAATTTCCTCTACCTCCCCAAGGAAGTGGGATAAGCCCTTCGATGCCAAGCAGACCCACAAGGTCAATGCGGACATGAAGAGGACGGGTCTTTATGAGTTGTACCCGCATAACTTCACCACTGTGGTCATGTTGCCTTACAAAGGCAACTCCTCCATGATGGTAGTCCTGCCCGACAAGAGCAAGATGGCGTATGTGGAGGCCTTCATTAACAAGAAATACCTGAAGAATGTGCACGAGAACCTGTTCAGGTGAGAACACTTGATTTTATAGGACACTTTTGTAGTTTAACATTCTCTAGTCATTCATGGCATATGGTCTAGCACTTGGAACTAAAGCCTCTTCAGGAGGTGAGAAGATACTTTTTTATAGGGCACCTTTTCATTATAACATTATCTATTCATAACGTATGGTCAGGGTGGTTTGTTTATGAGCTGACAATTAAAGATTGTAATGAATACCAGATTGCATCATATATAGAGATCTCCCTGGGAGACCATCTGAAGGAGATAGGTGTGGTCAGTGCCTTTGGTGACAAAGCAGACTTTTCTGCCAACTCTGAGGAAACCAAACTGAAGGTGTGGTTTCCTAAGCTAAGGAGTCTGGGACTAAACACCACCCTCTGCAACTAGATCCTGGACATCCTGACGGACCGCCCCCAGGTGGTAAGGGTAGGTAACAACACATCTGACATGCTGATCCTCAACACTGGGGCCCCTCAGGGGTGCGTGCTCAGTCCCTTCCTTTACTCCCCGTTCACTCATGACTGCATGGCCAGGCACGACTTCAACACCATAATCAAATTTTGCCAACGTCAGAGGAAGGCCCTAAATATTGTCAAAGACTCCAGCCTCCCTAGTTATGGACTGTTCTCTCTGCTACCTCACAGCAAGCGGTACAGGAGCGCCAAGTCTAGGTCCAAAAGGCTTCTTAACAGCTTCTACCCCCCAAGCCATAAGACTCCTGAACAGCTAATCAAAGGGCTACCCAGACCCCTCTTTTATGCTGCTGCTACTCTCTGTTTATTATCTATGCATAGTCACTTTAACTCTACCTACATGTACATATTACCTCTACTAGCCGGTGCCCCCGCACATTGACTCTGTACCGGTTCCCCATGTATATAGCCTCGCTATTGTTATTTTACTGCTGCTGTTTAATTATTTGTTACTTTTATTTTCTATTTTTTACTTATTAAAAAAATAATAATCTTAAAGCGTTGTTGGTTAAGGGCTTGTAAGTAAACATTTCACTGTAAGGACTACACCTGTTGTATTCGGCGCATGTGACAAATAAAATACAATTTCATTTGATTAGGTTCTGATGATACGTACCATCCATCTCATGTCTCTTTTCTCTTGTTTGTCTGAGGGAATTTGGAGCAAAGTAGAAGAATAATTTTTGTCTCTGATGGAATAATAAGGCTCTGTTCCATTCTATTTTATTCTATTATATTATGGCCACTTAGGGGACAATGGTGTCTGATATAAAATGAACCCATTCCTGTTCCCACCCCAGGTGACCCACAAGACTGTGCTGAGTCTAGATGAGAAAGGGACTGAGGTGACTGCTGTCACTACGATAGAGATCATGCCCATGTCCCTCTCAGACACCATCATACTCAACAGGCCCTTCCTGCTCTTCATCCTGGAGGACTACCAAGAACATTGTCTTCATGGCAAGATGACCAACCCCACAGCCAAGTGAAAGACGGAGAGGGATGGAGGGAGAAATAATGAGTGGGAGGAACATCTGAGGAGATTGAAGGAAGGTCTTTGTCTCTCATGCTAGTGGTGAAACATAAAGGATCGGTATCTGACTTTTCGGTTTGCTGAAGAGCATTCATGTGTTGGATGTTTTGTCTAGGCAAGTCAGGGAGTTTTGAACCCATACATGTATCTACTGTCTACCTAGAAGCATAGGGTTGTGTGTCTGTGTGTGTCTCTGTGTTTGCGGTTCTGTCCAAATGTTACTGATGTCCATGTCAGTCTGGCGATAGCAATATACAATTTGATGTGTTGTCATTATGTCTATGTGAGTTGTCTTCAGATAATCCAATTGGACAAAGGGCTTCTTTAGCCTTTATGGAATGGATGTTTTTTTCTAATGCATCTCCCAAAAATTTACCAGTTTTTGCGAAAGACACTGGTTAGATAATAAAAAGTTAAACATGAACCCACAATTTTGAATAGTTTATACTGGGCTGATGTCTCAAGCATAGGCTTAACTACATGCAATTTTACTGATGGCTCCTCATCTCAGCATTATTTGGCAAAGATGACATAGGTCTAAGATAGCCCAGTGAATCCCTAGGATATATTTGAAGACCAGCGTTTGACTTAATCTGTACTTGCGCTGTATTAGAGGGAAAAAGTGATAGAAGAAACTACGGTTGAGAACTTTTAAAGGGAGGGGGGGGGCCCCGCATCTCAATGGGGTGTCTAGTCTAGCCATGCTTCTCAGACCAGATCATAAAGGAGCCACCATTTTGACCACAAAAAAACCCAGCTTTGTTCATTAGCTTCTTCAAACCCCCTCTTCTTCTCAACCCCAACCACAGTCATCTCTTATCTGCTCCTCCATATATTGAGTCTTAAAGAGATCAAAGGGCATGATATGCACAAAGTCAGGCAAGGAGATGAATTGTGTGTAATGGCCACCTATAATGCATAGTAAGGACAGGAGCTCATCACATCAAGCCTGTAGTTTTAATCTGCGGCTCATGCATGGTTGCATAAGACCTACCTCGTATTACCGCTGGATCAGAGAGACTGGAGAAACAGAAACAGATCGTTTGGGCAGAATTGTGAAAAGAGACAGGAAAAAAAAGGTAAAGAACAAAGTTGACTGAAGAGAACTTTGTCATCTATCGACCGTCTTCTTCTTGAAGGCCGCAGCAGTCATTTGAACATCTAAAAGATAGAGATATTATGGGGGGGGCCCACATTGAATTAATGATAACTCGCTCTAGTCTACCTGAAAGGTTGTTCAATATAAGCCCATTATGGTGCTTTTATTCCATCAATTGTTTTCTGCCTGAGCTTTTTGTTTGATGTTTGTTCAGTTAGTGTATCACAGATCAGCTCAGCTGTTGACCAAATCACTAAAACTATGCTTTGAAGTTTTACCGTCCTACCATTATGTCTCTAACCTCTTTTACATAGCATTTTAATCACTTTTATTTTTTGTAATTATCTTTTTAGTCAAATGTTCTTTTTTTTCTTTATCAGGGTTTACATAGACAACAAAACAAAGTGCAACATACAGACAGCGTACAGGGAATTAAATAAAAATACAGTAAAAAATATGACAAAGGAGCAGTCATTAAATAAAAAGACAGCAGTATAGGTTACAGAGCCTTCAGAAAGTATTCACACCCCTTGACTTTTTCCACATTTTGTTGTGCTACAGCCTGAATTTATAATGGATTACAATGATATTTTGTGTCACTGGCCTACACACAATACCCCATAATGTCAAGGTGGAATTATGCTTTTCAAAATGTTTACAAATGTATTAAAAATGAAAAGCTGAATGACTCGAGTAAGTATTCAACCCCTTCGTTATGGCAAGCTTAAATTGTCACACCCTGATCTGTTTCACCTGTCTTTGTGCTTGTCTCCACCCCCCTCCAGGTGTAACCAATCTTCCTCATTATCCCCAGTGTATTTCTACCTGTGTTCTCTGTTTGTCTGTTGCCAGTTTGTTTTGTTTCGTGAAACCTACCAGCGGTTTTCCCCTTGCTCCTGTCTGTTCTAGTTCCTGTTTTCTAGTTTTTCCCAGTTTTGACCATTCTGCCTACCCTGACCCTGAGCTTGCCTGCCGTTCTGTATCTTGCCACACCATACAGGATTATTGACCTCTGCCTGCTCTGACCCTGAGACTGCCTGCCTTTCTGGACCTTTTGCACCCTATCTGGATTATTGACCCCTGCCTGCTCTGACCCTGAGACTGCCTGCTGTTCTGGACTTTTGCACCCTATCTGGATTACTGACCTCTGCCTCCTCCTGACCTGTCATTTTGCCTGCCCCTGTACTAGCAATAAACTTTTGTTACTTCGACACTGTCTGCATCTGGGTCTTACCTGAAATGTGATATAAATAAGTTCAGGAGAAAAAGTTGCATGGACTCACTCTCTGTGCAGTAATAGTGCATAACATGATTTTCTGATGACTACCTCATCTCTGTACCCCACACATACAATTATCTGTAAGGTCCCTCAGTCGAGCAGTGAATTTCAAACACAGATTCAACCACAAAGATCTGGGAAGTTTTCCAATGCATTACAAAGAAGGGCACCTATTGCTAGAGTGGTAAAAGTAAAAATATCCCTTTGAGCATGGTGAAGTTATTAATTAGACTTTGGATGGGGTATCAATACTCCCGGTCACTACAAAGATACAGTTGTCCTTCCTAAATCAATTGCCGGAGAGGAAAGAAACCACTCAGGGATTTCACCATGATGCCAATGGTGACTTTATAACAATTACCGAGTTTAATGGCTGTGATAGGAGAAAACTGAGGATGGATCAACAACATTGTAGTTACTCCACAATAACAATGGTGGGAAAAGTACCCAAATGTCATACTTGAGTAAAGGTAAAGATAGTAAAAATAGAAAATTACTAAAAGTCAAAAAGTATTTGGTTTTAAATATACTTAAGTATCAAAAGTAAATGTAATTGCTAAAATATACTTAAGTATCAAAAGTAAAAGTATAAATCATTTCAAATTTCTTATATTAAGCAAACCAGACAGCATGATTTTCTTGTTTTTATTTTATTTACGAATAAACGGGCACACTCCAACACTCAGACATAATTTACAAATGAAGCATTTGTGTTTAGTGAGTCACCCAGATCAGAGGCGCAGTAGGGATGACCAAGGATGTTCTCTTGATGAGTATGTGAATTGGACCATTTTCCTGTCCTGCTAAGCATTCAAAATGTAACGAGTACTTTTGGGTGTCAGGGAAAATGTATGGAGTAAAAAGTAAATTATTTTATTTAGGAATCTAGTGGAGTAAAAGTAAAAGTTGTCAAAATATAAATAGCAAAGTACAGATACCCCCAAAAATGACTTAAGTAGTACTTTAAATTATTTTTACTTAGGTACTTTACACCACTGCACAATACTAACCTAATTGACAGAGGGAAAAGAAAGAAGCCTGCATAGAAAAAATATATTCCAAAACATCCTGTTTGCAACAAGAAACTTAAGTAATAATGCAAAAAATGTGGCAAAGTAATTCACTTTTTGTCCTGAATGCAAAGTGTTGTGTTTGGGGCAAATCCAATACACCACATTACTGAGTACCACTCTTTTTAAGCATTGTGGTGACTGCATAATTTTATGGGTATGCTTTTTAAGGACTTGGGAGTCTTTAAGGATAAAAAATACATGGAATGGAGCTAAGCACAGGAAAAATCCTAGAGGAGGACCTGGTTCAGTCTGCTTTCCACCAGACACGGGGAGATGAATTCACCTTTCAGCAGGACAATAACCTAAAACACAAGGCCAAATATATACTGGAGTTGCTTACCAAGAAGACAGTGAATGTTCCTGAGTGGCTGAGTTACAGTTTTGACTTAAAATTTGTTAAAAATGTATGGCAAGACCTCAAAATGGTTGTCTAACGATCAACAACAAATTGACAGAGCTTGAAAAATTTAGAAAATAATAATTGACAAATGTTGCACAATCCAGGTGTGGAAAGCTCTTAGAGACTTACCCAGAAAGACTCACAGCTGTTATCGCTGCCAAAGGTGCTTCTACAAAGTATTGACTCAGGGGTGTGAATACTTATGTAAATGAAATATTTCTGTATTTCATTTTCAATACATTTGCAAAAATTTGTAAAAACACTTTTTCACTTTATCATTATGGACTATTGTGTGTAGATGGGTGATATTATTATTTTTATTTAATCCATTTTGAATTCAGGCTGTAACACAACAAAATGTGGAATAAGTCAAGGAGTAAGCATACTTTCTGAAGGCACTGTATATGGCGCATTTGTGAGAGGCTTTCTACATATTTTACAGAACTTTTCAGTCCTCTGGTGTAAGTCAAAAGTTTGTTTTTCTAGTGGTAGAATAGCAGAAGCCTGAGAAAGCCACATCCTCACAGATGGTATTTCAGGTGTGAACCACAAAAACTAAATATTTTGGGGGGCTAAATTACACAGACATTCCGAGTCAGGATCAAATACAATGTTTTTTATGCGTTTTAGAAAGCAGTCCATGTCAGAGGTCCCAGAGAATACTGTTTTAAATTATGTTAAATGTTTTAAATCAGGGTTGGAAACTCCAGTCCTTGGGGGCCTGAGTGGTGTAGAACCTTTGCCACAGATCCAGCTAACACACCTGACTCCAATAATCAACTAATCATGATATTCAGTTTAGAATGCAATTGGTTTAATCAGCTGTGTTTGCTTGGGATGGGAGAAAAATGTGACACCAATCAGGCCCGCGAGGACTGAAGTTGCCCATCCCTGTTTTAAATGGTAGACATGTTCTGCATTTAATGGGCCTGATTTGGAGATGTATTCATGATGACTAGGTGTGATGAGATTGTTCTTCAAATGATTTCTGTAAACATAAATCAAGCCTTTCTGTAGATGTTGTTGAAGTGAATTGGGTGGTTACATGGCATTAGACTTCCAAGAGGGAGATTTTCAGAAGTGATTTTGGTCTATGTCGGCCTCAGTGGCGGCCTGTGCCGTTTAAGATGAGGGAGGACGGCATTCACAAAAAAATTAGTATTGCCTTATTTCTATTACATTCATATTCCATTCACCCAGTTCAATGTAACATTGATAGGTTTAGGCTACTACATGATACTCTAATTAGGTGCACATAGGTGCACAGGTCTACAGAACAATTGGAGTAATCAAGGTAACAGACAGTGACACATTCAATACCGCATTGGACAATCTTACCTGCATCTAGCTGATCTAAGGTCTAATCATTAGTCCAACAGTTGCAAACAAGAGTTTCTACTGGGTTCATAAAAGGTAGCACACACACACACACACACACACACACACACACACACACACACACACACACACACACACACACACACACACACACACACACACACACACACACACACACACACATCCCTGTTCCTCATCCAGATGGCAGTGTTGTGTCTTCTGTTGACTCAGACTGCACCCCACTCCTCTCTGTGTTCAGTTACTGTAAATCTCTATCCATTTGAGTTTACAATATAGAGCCAAATGAAGCCCCATCCACCTAATTTATTAGGCTAGCTATTTTAAACATGTAAGTCTTGAATTAGTTGAACGTGTGAAAGGTCATGGAATTGTTCTTTCTCGACATTTACTATTGTGTCACTTTCACCACCCAGTCAGGAAAAACACTTTAGAAAGTCTTCTCCGGAGAAAGCTAGAAAGCTACTGTAAATAACTATCCTCTTCAGTGGTATTGGCATTGCAATCAGGTCCATTGGCCCTTGAGCCCTGAAGAGGGATGTGGAATATTAAAATTAAACAGAATGGTTTCTGATGACCTGTGCTGAGCGCTGTGTAGTCAGTAGTGATGGTAGAAATCATATATGCAGCTATATATGTATCATATATAATTATATAGGTATACAGTACGTAGTTACAGCGTGGATGAGCTGCATTGGTATGTTATAAAAGCATCAAAGCAGAAAACATAACATACGTGACGTGCAGATGACTGACTGAAAGAGAAACCAAGAGTATGAAAAATGAACTACATAACTGAAGCTCAATGCTCACATGAACATATCAAAACCCTTTCATGTTAAATATGGCTCAGCAGGCAGCAAATGTCAAAACACAACAGTGTGTCACATTCTTGATATCCCTCTTGGCACTGTGTGTACTGTGATAAACCGTTTGCCCCAGGGTAGTCGTTCTCCTTCTGGCTATGTAGAGTAGTACGTAGCTTAGCATCCTCTGAATGGGAAAGTGTCAATAAAATATTATTTGTCTTGGCGCTGGTGGTACACTGCTGTGGGCGACAAGTACAACACCGGAGGAAGAATGACGGGTATATTATTATCATGGCATCCAGCACTGTCACAATGATGTCATATTCCAAATAGCTTTCTCCCCCTTCCTTTTAGAAATATAACATTCTAAATCTGTTACTAGAGGGGCTATGTTGCTTCAAGTCATGCCCTCATTTACATGTCAGTCATTTAGCAGACACTCTTATCCAGAGCGACTTTCAGGATCATTTAGGATTAAGTGCCTTGCTCAAGGGCACAGACAGATTTTCCATCTAGTCAGCTTGGGGATTTGAACCAGCGACCTTTCGGTTACTGGTCCAACACTCTTAACCACTAGGTTTCCTGCCACCCCCCGACTGGGACCTGGGTTCGAATCCCAGTCGGGGCCCCAGATTTGCTTCCCTATTCTACTCAGCAACATGCTATTCTACCTGTGTAGTAACATTGCAGCTAGTCTAATGACTCTAGTAGCAACATTGTACTACCATGTTGTTACACAATAATGTTGTATTTGTATTGTATTTGCATAGTTGGAGTCTAACTAATATGAGGAACAGTAAATCTGCTGATGCTATTCTGAGAAGCATCTCTGTGTAGATGTGTTGTCAATCAGGTTGAGGCGACACTGTGACCCCAAAATAAATCTGTTTGCTGTCGATTCTGCTGTTGACAAAAGGGATTAGACATAATCTGTTTGGACAGACACACCATTGTGTTACAGAATAGACTGCCTCACTCCCTTGGAAACATACAAAAACGATTTGTCCCAGGTTCCTGGTTCCTCTTCCTATAAGACAGTGATGGCATGCGTCATCATATTTCTCCCATCAATTCATATCCCCCGAAAAGTCAAACTACTAACCACAATTTCCAATATACTGTATGGTTGATTCCTTGCACCTCGGTCTACGGTTTGTGACAGTTTGATAATCTATCATCTATCATTGTTGAGGAAACCACTGGGCTGTGTGCTGGTAAGACCTCTGGACATGTCTACAGTAACGTTATAGAAAAAACAGTTACCATACATTTACAAGTTCAGCAACTGTCAACCCAACACTTTGATCCCAATCTCTTGACGCGGTCGCTAGGTGTTGTGTGTAACAATATTAAAACATAACAACAGGTATCCCAGTGCTGAAAATCTGGTTACTGAACATGAGTGAATAAGTGAATCAATTGTTTGATTTATAAGCCCATCTTAACATTATTAGATACAGTATACAGAAGACGAAGACGATAGGTATACTTGGGACCAACTAAAGCAGGTATGATAAACAAAGACTATGACATGACAAATGGGATAACCTAGCTTGTTCCTGTGGGTTAGAGTGGACTATAATCAAGATAAATGTTTGCTCCAATCACACTAAGACTATGGAGGAAGACTGTGCTGTGTCTTCAGAGAGTGGATCAATGCATCATCTATTATGTCTCCTACTAATGAGATGAATCCTCTACAGATCACTATGTTGCCAAATGGACATCAAGTGGGTTTCCGGATAGGCTACTGTCACAAAGCATTGATTACTTACTGAGGAATTCGTGCTTGCTGGGCCTGGGCCTATATCTACAATCAACAGTACACAATTGATTTCTCTTATTATTGTACAATTTACTACTACTGTAGTTCTACAACTACTACGACTACTATTGCTACTACTACTACTACGACTACTATTGCTACTACTACTACTACTACTACTACTATTGCTACTAAACTCAGCAAAAAAAAGAAACATCCCTTTTTCAGGACCCGGTCTTTCAAAGATAATTAGTAAAAATCCAAATAACCAAAAGAAAGATGCCCAGGGTCCCTGCTCATCTGCGTGAAGGCATGCTGTAAGGAGGCATGAGGACTGCAGATGTGGCCAGGGCAATAAATTGCAATGTCCGTACTGTGAAACACCTAAGACAGCGCTACAGGGAGACAGGACGGACAGATGATCATCCTCACAGTGGCAGACCACGTGTAACAACACCTGCACAGGATCGGTACATCCGAACATCACACCTGCGGGACAGGTACAGGATGGCAACAACAACTGCCCGAGTTACACCAGGAACGCACAATCCCTCCATCAGTGCTCAGACTGTCCACAATAGGCTGAGAGAGGCTGGACTGAGGGCTTGTAGGCCTGTTGTAAGGCAAGTCCTCATCAAACATCACCGGCAACAACGTCACCTATGGGCACAAACCCACCGTCGCTGGACCAGAGAGGATTGGCAAATAGTGCTCTTCGGATTCACGTTTATCGTCGAAGGAATGATCGTTACACTTCGACGATAAACGTGAATCCGACCATCACCCCTGGTGAGATAAAACCACAACTCGTCAGTGTTGCCGGTAATGTCTGATGAGGACCTGTACTCTGGAGCGGGATCGATTTGGAGGTGGAGGGTCCGTCATGGTCTTTCGGCGGTGTGTCACAGCATCATCGGACTGAGCTTGTTGTCATTGCAGGCAATCTCAACGCTGTGAATATACAGGGGAGACAAATAAAAAAAATCACATTTAATTTTTCCCAACACATGGTTAGCAGATGTGAATGCGGGTGTAGCGAAATGCTTGTGCTTCTAGTTCTGACCATTCAGTAGTATCTAACAAGTGATCTAACAATTTCACAACTACCTTATACACACAAGTGGAAAGGAATGAATAAGAATATGTACATATAAATATATGTATGAGTGATGGCCGAACGGCATAGGCAAGATGCAGTAGATGGTATAGAGTACAGTATACACATATGAGATGAGTAATGTAGGATATGTAAACATTATATAATGTGGCATTGTTTAAAGTGGCTAGTGATACATTTATTACATCACATTTTTAATTATTAAAGTGGCTATAGATTTGAGTCAGTATGTTGGCAGCAGCCACTCAATGTTAGTGTTGGCTGTTTAACTTCTTAGGGAGCGGCTGCATAGGTGACGGTTTTGGAGAGTCTGGTGTGCCCAAAGTAAAATGCCTGCCACTCAGGCCCAGAAAATAGGATATGCACATAATTAGTACTATTGGATAGGAAACACTCTGAAGTTTCTAAGAATGTTAAAATAATGTATGTGAGTATAACAGAACTGATATAGCAGGCGAAAACCCGAGGAATTTTTTTTTTGTACTTGACCTTCTCCAGGCTGCCTATTCATTTTTATTTTAACCAGGACTGAGACTGCAGTACCTATGGCTTCCACTAGATGTCAGCAGTCTTTATACAGAGTCTGGGGTCGATAGGAGTAAGCAAAACGGATAGGAAGAGGAAATGGTCAAAGGAGCTCAGATGTCAACAAGATTTCTCTGGCGCGAGACTGGGTGCGCGCCCCACTTTATTTTACTTATATAACGTTTAGGTGACCATCCGAGTGAAATATTATCGCTAATATTCATAAAAGGATAACTAAGGATGCATTATAACTGATCTTTGATTTGTTTTGGAAAAGTTTATAGGTATATTTGAACGCGTTCTCTTCACGTTTCAATGGGCGATTCGACGTTGGATTTTCTGGTCATAACGCGCCAACCAAACTGAGATTTATGGATATAATGAATGACTTTTTCTAACAAAAGAACCATTGGATGTCTTCGATGGACACTTGGGAAGCTCTCAGCAGAAGTTCTTCGAAAGGTAAGGGATTTGTTTTCGCTGTGATATGGGTTTTGTGTGAACAGCTCTGGTTTATGAATTTATGCTAATGGATAAATATTGGAAGGTGCTATCCTCAAACAATCAAATGTTGTGCTTTCGCCGTAAAGCCTTTTTGAAATCTGACAACACTGTGATATTGCCAAGAAGCAGAGCTTTTGATGACTATGCAACACTTGTATATTGATGAATGTTTAATAATTCAACTTTTGGATTTTGAATTTGGCGCCGGGTAGTGTCGGGAGTGCTAGCGCCCCACTGCTCCCTAAGTAGTTAACAGTCTGATGGCCTTGAGATAGAAGCTGTTTTTCAGTCTCTCGGTCCCAGCTTTGATGCACCTGTACTGACCTCGCCTTACGGTTGTGTGCGGAGCAGTTGCCTTACCAGGCTGTGATACAGCCCGACAGGATGCTCTCGATTGCCAAATTTCTTCAGCCTCCTGAGGTTGAAGAGGCGCTGTTCCGCCTTCTTCACCACGCTGTCTGTGTGGGTGGACCATTTCAGTTTGTCTGTGATGTGTACGCCGAAGAACTTAAAACTTTCCACCTTCTCCCCTATTGTCCCGTCGATGTGGACGGGGGGGTGCTCCCTCTGCTGCTGTTTCCTGAAGTCCACAATCATCTCCTTAGTTTTGTTGACGTTGAGTGAGAGGTTATTTTCCTGACACCACACTCCGAGGGCCCTCACCTCCTCCCTGTAGGCCGTCTTGTCATTGTTGGTAATCAAGCCTACCACTGTAGTGTCGTCTGCAAACTTGATGATTGAGTTGGAGGCGTGCTTGGCCACGCAGTCTTGGGTGAACAGGGATTACAGGAGAGGGCGGAGAACGCAACCTTGTGGGGCCCCAGTGTTGAGGATCAGCAGGGTGGAGATGTTGTTTCCTACTCTCACAACCTGGGGGCGGCCGTCAGGGGGCCCCACAAGGTTGATTGAATATGTCCGTAAACACACCAGCCAGCTGGTCTGCGCATGCTCTGAGGCCGCGGCCAGGGATGCCATCTAGGCCGGCAGCCTTGCGAGGGTTAACACGCTTAAATGTTTTACTTACGTTGGCTGCGGTGAAGGAGAGCCCGCTGGTTTTGGTAGTGGGCCATGTAGGTGGCACTGTATTGTCCTCAAAGTGAGCAAAGAAGTTGTTTAGTTTGTCTGGGAGCAAGACATCGTGGTCCGCGACGGGGCTGGTTTTCTTTTTGAAGTCCGTGATTGACTGTAGACCCTGCCGCATACCTCTCGTGTCTGAGCCGTTGAATTGCGACTCTACTTTGTCTCTATACTGACGCTTAGCTTGTTTGATTGCCTTGCGGAGGGAATAGCTACATTGTTTGTATTCAGTCATGTTTCCGGCCACCTTGCCCTGATTAAAAGCAGTGGTTCGCGCTTTCAGTTTTGCGCGAATGCTGCCATCAATCCACGGTTTCTGGTTGGGGAAGGTTTTAATAGTCGCTGTGGGTACAACATCACTGATGCACTTGCTAATAAACTCTTTCACCTAATCAGCGTATTCATCAATGTTATTGTCCGACGCTATGCAGAACATATCCCAGTCCACGTGATCGAAGCAATCTTGACGCGTGGAATCAGATTGGTCGGACCAGCGTTGAACAGACCTGAGCACGGGCGTTTCCTGTTTTAGTTTCTGTCTATAGGCTGGGAGCAAAAAAATTTAGTCGTGGTCAGATTTGCCGAAAGGGGGGTGGGGGATGGCTTTGTATGCGTCGCAGAAGTTAGAATAACAATGATCCAGGATTTTGCCAGCCCGGGTCGTACATTCGATATGCTGATAAAATGTAGGGAGCCTTGTTTTTAGATGAGCTAAAATAGATAAAATCCCCATTTACATTAAATGCAGCCTCAGGATATGTGGTTTCCAGTTTACATAGAGTCCAATGAAGTTCTTTCAGGGCCGTCGATGTGTCAGCTTGGGGGGGATATACGCGACTGTGATTATAATCAAAGAGAATTCTCTTGGTAGATACTGCGGTCGGCATTTGATTGTAAGGAATTATAGGTCAGGTGAACAAAAGGACTTGAGTTCCTGTATGTTGTTATGATCACACCACATCTCGTTAATCATAAGGCATACACCCCCGCCCTTCTTCTTACCAGAGAGATGTTTTTTTCTGTCGGCTTCGATGCGTGAAGGAACCAGGTGGCTGTACCGACTCTGAAAACGTATCCCGAGTGAGCCATGTTTCTGTGAAGCAAAGAACGTTACAATCTCTCATGTCTCTCTGGAAGGAAACCCTTGCTCGGATTTCGTCTACCTTGTTGTTATGAGACTGGACATTGGCGAGTAGTATACTCGGGAGCGGTGTGCGATGTGCCCATCTACGGAGCCTGACCAGAAGACCACCCCGTCTGCCCCTTCTCCTGCGGCGCCGTTGTTTTGGGTCGCCGGCTGGGATCCGATCCATTGTCCTGGGTGGTGGGCCAAACAGAGGATCCGCTTCGGGAAAGTCATATTCCTGGTCATAATGTTGGTAAGTTGACGTTGCTCTTATATCCAATAGTTCCTCCCGGCTGTATGTAATTAAACTTAAGATTTCCTGGGGTAACAATGTAAGGAATAATACATAAAAAAACAAAAATACTGCATAGCTTCCTAAGGACGCGAAGCGAGGCGGCCCTCTCTGTCAGTGCCGGATCCTCCTCCCTCATGTGGTACCCTTCCTGCAGGCTCATCCTGACATGACCCTCCAGCATGACAATGCCACGAGCCATAGTGCTCGTTCTGTGCGTGATTTCCTGCAAGACAGGAATGTCTGTGTTCTGCCATGGCCAGCGAAGAGCCTGGATCTCAAACCCATTGAGCACGTCTGGGACCTGTTGGATTGGAGGGCTAGGGCCATTCCCCCCAGAAATGTCTGGGAACTTGCAGGTGCCTTGGTGGAAGAGTGGGGTAACATCTCACAGCAAGAACTGGCAAATCTGGGGCAGTCCATAAGAAGGAGATGCACTGCAGTACTTAATGCAGCTGGTGGCCACACCCAATACTGACTGTTACTTTTGAATTTGACCCCCCTTTGTTCAGGGACACATTATTCAATTTCTGTTAGTCACATGTGGAACTTGTCTGTGGAACTTGTTCAGTCTCAGTTGTTGAATCTTGATATGTTCATACAAATATTTACACATGTTAATTAAGTTTGCTGAAAATAAACGTAGTTGACAGTGAGAGGACGTGTCTTTTTTTGTTGAGTTTACTACTACTATTGTTACTACTACTACAACAATTTCTACTAAGGTAAGTTGTGTATATGAGCATTGTGTGGCCTCTAATCGATACCTGGGTTTTTGTGCTACAGGTCGTTAGGCACTCCATGGTCCACTCTGGCCTCTCTCTCTCTCTCTCTCTCTTTCAACATTATCTCCCACAAATAATAAATTGCAACTAGGGTTCACTACATTCTTTATGACATGCTAAGAATTGTCCTCTATCTGTAAATAAAACTCCATAAATCAGTAATTTAGTTGCAGCCTCATTTTTTTGTCAATGGAGAGCAATCTGACATAGGCCAGCCATCTATGCATCATCTGCTTGTTAAAAAGATATTGCTCTGGGGCGGGATGTCATTAATATTCTCCATGGCATTATAACTTCTGATTGTGGGGCAATGGGGAGTGTGGCCCGCGGTTTCACAACGCCTCATTATCAGGCTATTATGAAGGTCTGCATGAAGTTTATAAATGAAAAGGTTGATGATTTATAATTATAATTATGTTGAAATGAATGTATGCTACTAGCCTGGTCCCAGATCTGTTAGCGCTGTATATGTCCATAGGAGTTGGCTATAATTGCCACAGCACAAACTGATCTGGGACCAGACTAGGGATATGCAATCATCAGGATGTGATTATAATGTAACTGAGAGGAAGCATGTCAATGGCTAGGTAGGGAAGGGAAAGGGGTAAAGAGAAAAGAGAAAAGAAAGATGTCTATGACATCTGCCAACTGTTAAGGCTTGAAAGAAGAAACATTGTTTCTCAGCTAAGATGATGAAATATTAATTTAACACGCTTTTATATTTCTCTGTCTCTCTGATTGTTCTTCAATCACACTGCTCTTTTATGCTCATTCCTTTTTCATGAAAGACAAGTTTTCACACTGCAAATCTGCCATCAATAAATTATGAAAATCTCCTTGTTCAAAACTGTCACCCACCTTACATGCCAGTGTGTGCTTCCCTGGTTTGGGCCATTAATGAATTAAATATACGACAATGATGGGATCTCCTGAGTCGAGCTTAGAGATAAGTAACTGGAATGCGCAGATCAACTGTGTTGGGAAAAGATGAAGATGAAGAAGAGTCCTCCTTTTCTGAGGAAGTGACACACTTCTCCACTTCCAGATGAAAGCTGGATTAGGGCTTATTAGTGTGACAGAGTGAGGAGCAGTGGAGCGGTTCAAATACTTCCGCTGACTTTTAGTTACACTTTGGGAGATTGGATTCATAATTCATATTCTGAAGAAATGTGATCATCAAAGCAAGCAAAGCACCACTCACTTGCTCCGTCTTCTCCTCTACTACTGCAGGAGAGCGTTTGGTGTGAGCTCCTCGTTTGATGAGCCGGTGCTCAGTCCTGTAAGTGTTCTGTGTAATTTCATCAGTGTCAAATTCAATGCAATTGCTTTAACTTCCAATTAGACTGTGAGGATGGAATTTGTAAGCAACTGTAAACACATGGTAGTGTTGTGTCTTTACTATCATTAAATGTGAAGACTGTTATTTTATCAAATCAATTCTCTATGTGTAATTATTATTAATGATTAAACTAATCATGTAAACTTAATTAACTAGGAAGTCGGGGCACCACATAAAATGTTGATTTACAAAGCTATAATTTTCAGAATATAACTCTTCAGACATTTTAATATCTGATCGATTAGTCATTCTCATTAATATATTATTATTACCTTGTTAGTCTCATTCCAAATGACATAAAAATCTTGGTTATCTGCACGAACCTTAGCATAAATTATGAATCAGCGATATACAAATTGGCTTAATTATTTATTTACTAACTAATCATATACATGAAAACACACACAATTAGTTCAAACATTGGGTTGCTACATGATACAAAGAAAAAGCCCCTAGCGGACAAAACCGATATGACGGCTTGGTAGACAAAGAAAAGGGGTGTGGCAGTTCAAGAGAGGGAAACTCATAGAGGATTACTACACTCATAGAAATTGCTAATACTTTACATGAACGATTGCTGATTTAAAAAGAAATTGCAATTTACATATTTACGAGTGTATTTCTTGCTGTCTTCCTCTGTGGTCGACGGTCCATCTGCTGGAGAGAGTCGACAGAAAAGTCTCTGGTTGCGTTTCCTCGAAGATCAAAGTCGTAGGTGGTTGTAGGTGGTTAGAATGGATACTTCAGAGTACCATTCGTAAATGTTGTCATAGAATACATACTTCGGCGGTTGTCGGTGTTCTCGTTCTAGGTTTACGTAATTTCTAGCTGCAGACTAGTAATTTGTGCGGTCTAGAATTTGCTCCTTCTGCAGTGAATCGATAGTCTCAGAGCTGAACCATTTCCAGCTGTGTAGCCAATGCTCCACGTGGGATGGTTTTCTAATCTTATACTTTGTGGATTTCTTAACCATTCGTGATGTCCGGCTTACCGTGCATCTCTTGGTATTTTGTAGTTTAAACCACGTCACACACCCACGTCACCCGGCATGTTTTGGTCTTAGGAATTCAAACCATTTGCAACCTTAGCTTACACCGTGGTTTTAGTGGTCTGGTGTGAATTTCATCAGGAGTGGGTTTTATACATTTAAGTAGAAAAGGGCGGTTCCATGACGCCTGATGTAATGGCTGGCCTCACGGGGCATGGCCACTGACTAGTTAAACTTTACATGGAAGACAATTCTCTAATTTTAAAGTTTAACATCACATTACATCATTTCACAAATAGTTTCATCTTTACTCATTCATTTTATACAAGAATTAGAAGCAAACCCCATAATTGAGAAATGTACACATTCAGAGGTACAGTTATGAATGTTTCCTGTCCTTCATGAGATCACCAAATGAAACACACTCAACATGACTGTCCCTTAAGTGCCCACGGACCATTCCCACATTCTCAAATGTATAAATATTGTTTAATCCTCCCATTTTGGGGATTTAGGAGTTTGGCCAAGTCTTTATGTGTTCTCTCTAGGCTCTCTATCTCCATACTGCATGACAGTTTCTACCCGGTATTTATGGTTTAGGAGAGAGAGAGGTTTTGTATATTATCTACTTCATCTGCTTTGGCAATGTTAACATATGTTTCCCATGCCAATAAAGCCCCTTGCGTTGAATTGAGGGGGGGGGGCACGATCTACACCCAGAAAGGGTCGCGTCATGACAGTAGATTGGATGATTATTTTACTTGTAAAGGACTTTGATAGTTTTCATTTCCGACTTTAATCAACTTGACTGACACAATTTGACATAATTGCATATTGTACTACAGAGGAGCCTAGTACAGTGCTGGGTTGGTCATAAATTTAGTGTGTGTGTGTTTTGTTTCAGAGGGGTTGAAAGAAGATCAGAAGACACATTTCTGTTGTCACATATGGATAGTTAAGTACTATTCAATCATATTCTGTTCTATTCAATACTGATGCAAACATAAAGCCATTGTCCCTTAGTACCTTCCTCGTCAGTCGTTTTCCCACACACTAAAACTCCCCCACTAACTGAACATTTCCTACTTTCCCATATCGACCACAATACACCCTTACAGAAAATCACATGATTTCACATGAAATTTCACATCTGAAATCATGTGAAAACGTGTTTCTTGAACACTTCACATTCTCCGTTGCTGCCCTTGTAGAAAAACCACAAGAATTTCACGTGAACATGTGAAATGTTCCAAAAACACGTTTTCATGTGATCTTGTTTTCACATGTGTAGTTTCATGTTACAACATGTTGCTTTACATATTGTCAGATGTTATCTCATTAGCTTCACATGTGATTACATAAAACGTGAAAGCCAATAAAACTGCAATCAAAGCTGTTCCAGCAGTAGCTAAAAGACACAAATAATTCAAATGTAGCATGTTTTTGTTTGCCTGTGTTTAATAGTGACAAAACACGCCTGTTGTGTGTCTGTGGGGAGCCTTGGGACTGCAGAGAAAAGAGGATCAGAGAGGATGAATGGGGTATGAAATCCCTGTGTCAGATCAGACTGATGCACCCTCTCTAGAGGCGCTACCACAGCGTGATTGCCACCGGCATTATGTGTTCTGTTTGATGCCAAACGTTGTCGTCTGACAGCGTTGAGGTTTTTTGTGTTGAGATTTATTTTTGCTCAGAGGAAACATCTGATTCAAATGGGAAAGCTTCAGATTTGGAATATTATCTAGAGAAAGTTGGGTGAGATTATTTTTGAGCAGGAATATCTGAATTTTACGGTGACTGGTGTAATGAAAGATTAGAGATTTACTTTTTGCAATCATTGATGACAGTCATTTTATTGCATGTTTGTTCTTTTTAAAATAACTTTTAAATCCATATATTTCTTTTTTACCCTTTGTCTGCACTTGACCAGATACCGAAACTTATCCAGAGTCATTATCTGATTAAAATAATAATTAGGAGAGGTGAATAGGCCTACTGTATGTGGTAGCATTGCCACTGTTCCTATAGTAACCAGGACTTAAGGACAACACACAATCCTCTTAGCCCACACAGTCCAATCCTCGTAGTCCAACTCTTAATGGGCCCAGAGAAAACAATGATAAAAAATGACAAGAAGAGATTGTCAGAAAGCTGCCAGTACGCTCTACAACTCCGATGGGAATAAATGTGTCTGTCGTGTCTCACTTTCTATGCGCCATAAGACGATGGTGTGGGTGTGTGCTCTCGTGCGTGTGTGTGATTAGAGGAGAATATTTTGGCGGTAATTGTGTTGGTGTGATGTTAACTGTTGGCTGCTGTGTCATCCAGGGAGGATGTGAGGAGAAGGTCTGAGGGAAGAGAGAACAAACTATGGTGGGCTTAACAAGCTCTCACTGGGACCCCACATTAATATAATTAGCAGCTGTTATTTGAACAGGGCTCCATGTTTGAACTTTAGAGGAAAAACAGAGAAATACAGATTCCAAACCTTGCAGTGTCTCATATTGGTCTGGTCCTAACTTGAGATGGGTGTATCACGACACGTTACGTAAAGTTTTGCGTAACAATTATACATTGACGTCAGTATCATGCATGTATCTCTCAAGTCAGGACTCCAACCATTGTGACTGCACAGTAATTGGGCTCCCTATCTAAGGTGGGGGTTTGAGAATGACCAAAAGTGTAAAACAGTAGACTTACCATAGTTTGTGAAACTTCAACATTGTTTCTCTGATTGTATTGTACTGCACTGTCTTGATATAGTGTTCCTCTTTAGCTCAGTTGGTAGAACATGGCTCTTGCAATGCTAGGATAGTAGGTTTGATTCCCGGGGCCATCTATACATAAAAAATGTATGTATGTACGCTTGACAGTAATTTGCTTTGGATAAAAGCGTCTGCTAAATTGTTTAAAAAAAAAAATATTCTTAAAATTGTACTTCACTGAACGAGGTAAAAGACTCTGAGGATTGCTGATAACATCTTCAAACAGTGTATAACTGAGTCCTGCTGGTTGTCCTGTGTGGCTCCCTGAAGGCTTCCTCTGGAACAGATTGAAGTGGAGAGGGAGTGACTGAGTGGTGCCAAGCTTCAAAATTCAAAAGGAGTGTCTTAAAACCCACCAGCTGCGAACTTGGTTCCCGGTTCAAAAACCCAATTTACAGCCTTTCTTATTGAAGAGGAAGCTGCTTCTGCCGACATGGATGTTCTCTCTCTCTCTCTCTCTCTCTCACAACGGGAGCTAATGCACCAAACTGTCACCAACCAACGCCGCTATCGTTGTCAAATCCCCAACACTTTATTTCCTCTCAGACATAAGTCAGCGATCTCAGTGTGGAGTGTGAAGGCTGCTGTGGGATCCGTCAAGGCTTGGGGGGAATAATAAAGCAATTTCAGCCTGTCACAGACCCAACGGAATAAGAACGCATGCACTGAAGATTTAAATCACTCATTTGATAGCTGCCTGACAGTTGTTTTGGGAGCGGTGTGTTACACTTTAAAATGAATTGAGAAACATTTTGGGGTATCTTAAAGCATGTTTGTATCCATAGGCTGAAAACTGTGCTAAGTTTGACTGAATGTGGTTGACTGTCTAGGCAAGATTGTTAATTTGGGTGCTATGATTAGGAACCATGTTGTTTTCAAATGTTCAAATTTCAACAGAATGTCAATTTTATCATCAAGCAATCATGTCTTATAGTTCCACTGCATTTAGTCAAAAGTGATCTTGTTAAGATTGTTTGAATTTTAGCTGACACGCTCATTACTCGAAGAAGCTACATGCTGTAAAACTGTCCTAGAAAGATTTTCTCTTAAATGACACATCTAATCAATTGAACCACTTAGATATGCAGCCTAAACTCCAGGCACTCAATAAAAACATTAAACAATGTTTCTGCTTATTTACTGAACTGATTGCATCTCATTATGTCAACAAAAGCTGCATGCATTGGCAATAGCAGTTGCAATATGACTAATTAGTCATCAAAAAAAGTTTTATTTAATTACTTCATAATCATTTATTTTATATTTAGCGACGCTCTTATCCAGAGCGACTTACAGGAGAATTAGGGTCACGTTGTCAATGCCGGTGTGTGTAGCTGGTGTAGAAGTCAGGCGCAGGAAAGCAGAGATGAGTGAACAACGTATTTAATAAAATATGGAAAAAGGAATAACAAATCCAACGTGCCCTAAACACACGGGCGAATATAACCAGCCGTAATAAAACCGGCAAAGAAACAACAAACAATCACGCACAAAAAACATTGGGAAAACAGAGGGTTAAATAATGAACATGTCATTTGGGAATTGGAACCAGGTGTGTAAAACAAAGGCAAAACAAATGGAACATGAAAAATGGATTGGCGATGGCTAGAAGGCCGGTGACGTCGACCGCCGAAAACCGCCTGAACATGGAGAGGGACCTTTCAGTTACTGGCCCAATGCTCTTAACCGCTAGGCTACATTTTTTCCACACTAAAAAGTTATTCTTTCTCTAAGGTTTTACTTAGCACTTTTTAAGTACCGGTTGTTTAAATAGCTACCTCTCTTAATCTCTTAAAAGCTGCCACAGCTGGTGCCGGGGACTGCATAAATTGAAATTACCTCTAATTCATAGGGAAATAACAAATAGCAGTGTGTGTTAAGTGTGTATGTGTGTGACTGGCCTTTCCCCTCCATCTCCTAAACACAGCCTCCTCTAACAGCAGGTTAACTCCCCTTTGAAATCCGTAATTGTCTAAAAGTGGCCTTTTGTCATAATTTATGTTTTTAAGTGTTTTTTAAACCATGACTTCTGGACTACCCAGCACATGGAGTTCCTTTAAAAAGTCCCTCTAATGACATTAGGACTGCATCATTTACTAGCAGGACCGAGTTGAAATTTGGGATAAATTGGGATAATTTCACCCTCTCTTCTGCATAAGTGGCGGAAAGAGTCCCAGCGGTCAGGTGGGGGCAATCGGTCTTTGGGAACTAGTCTGAAGCTGTGTCATCTACATCCACATCCCCCCGACAAGAGAACACTGTTGTAGCTTACCAGTGTGGCTGTGTATGGTTCTTTATGCTACTCTGGTCCTTACTTACAGATCTGGAGCTGCTGGGGGATAAAGAGGGTTTGATTAAGAATAACGATTCTACACACACTCTCAGAGAAACACACACACACACAGACACACAATCTCCAGAGGAGGCTGCGGTGCCGGTTCGCCTGAGTGGAGGCTCTCTCAGTGGGAAGAGAAAGCGGCAGCAGAGGCCTAGTCGGCCCAGTGAGCCATTGGAAACTCATTATTACAGTGCTAAATGATGGATCATTTCCAAATGATCTCTGCCATACACCTTTAACAATTAACCCACAGGCTATTAAAGACCTAAAGTACATGGAGGGTGGATGCAGATAGATACGGCACATCTTTGGGCTTTAACCTTTGGGCCCTCAGATTAGAGTTATTCAACTGTAGCATATTGGATCAATATGAGAGAGACTCTCTGCTGGAGAATACATGTTATAAGAGTTTTTTTCTTAGACTAATTAGTTTCAATTCAGTATTCATGTAGAAAATGTATACCTACTAACAGGGGTTGACATTCATCACAAGGGATGGATACTGTGCAAAGATTTTTGGCAAAATGCAATTTCTTTTTTGTTTGAGTGAATCATTTAGATAAGATTTTGACTCAGCGAAATGACATTTCCACGAGCAGCACTGCAGATATTGCTATGAGCGAGATGCAAGACTTCGCTTTCACACAGTATCTACACATGTGCAGGAATTCGCTTCAAGCTGTTACAATGTGGGAAATACAGGACCAAAACAGTGGAGAAGTTACCCATGCGCTTCAATGTTGCACAAATTGACCCACTACGTTGTTTACTTTTTGCATCTATGTCATATTGTTGAGTCTACCTTCAAACCCACAAGGTTCCATGGTTTCTTGAGGTGCATATAGGCGGTGGGCTCTGCCCCCTAGCACCACCCATAATAGTCACTTTCTCAACTCCACACCTGTGAAAACATATTCAAAAAAGTGTTTTAATATTGTCAGGAGTGGAAGTAACAAATTGCAAATTCTCTCATGATTAAGGAGCTTTTCCGAGTAATTTAACTTTTAAGTATATTTTGAATTGAGTATTATACTTTGCAACCTTTTTAAAACCATCCGTTATTCAGTACAATTTTGTAGGCTATCCATAATAGTAGACCATGATGGCACGGAATGTTTGCGGCAGCCTCAATGACGGGAGCCCCTCGGGGCCAGAAAAACATTATTTAGTCAGTGACCAATCAAATCAAATTTCACGCATTCTGCTCAAAACAGGCCAATGAAATCAAGCTGTGCACACAAACTGAACGATGATGTTGATGGTCGGAAGATTATGAAAAGGCAAAATTAACTTAGAGAGACGTGTTGTGAAAGACAGGAAAAAACATTTTTCTATCAAAGCGGTGTGTGTGAAAAACTATGGAGACAGAGGAGACTGAGGAGAGTCAGGAAATTCAGACACAGACCCAGTATCTACATATTCTGAAGAAGACGAAGAGGAAAATACCTGGCCACATTTCAGTTACCAGTTCTCCTTTAACTACTTAGGGAGTGGTGGGGCGTGAAATGCAAGGCGCCAAATTCAAAATCCAAAAGTTGAATTATTAAACATTCTTCAATATACAAGTGTTGCATAGTCATCAAAAGCTCTGCTTCTTGGCAATATCACAGCGTTGTCAGATTTCAAAAAGGCTTTACGGCGAAAGCACCACATTTGATTGTTTGAGGGTAGCACCTCCAATATTTTTCTATTAGCATAAATTCATAAACCATCGCGGTTCACACAAAACACATTTCACAGCGAAAACAAATCCCTTACCTTTTGAAGAACTTCTGCTGAGGGCTTCCCAAGTGTCCAACGAAGACATCCAATGGTTCTTTTGTTAGAAAAAGTCATTTATTATATCCATAAATCTCCGTTTGGTTGGCGCATTATGTTCATAAAATACAGCGTCCACTCGCCCATTGAACCGTGAAGAGAACTCGTTCAACCTATACCTATACACTTGTCCAAGAACAATCANTCTAGAGACTGTTGACATCCAGTGGAAGCAATAGGTACTGCAATCTTACTCCCATATATGGTCATTTTCAATAGGGAGGGGTTCAAAATCAGGCAATGTGTCAAATACACTTTTTCCAGGACAGAAATTCCTCGGGTTTTCACCTGCTATATCCGTTCTGTTATACTCACAGACAATATTTTAACACTCTTAGAAACTTCATGTCACGATCTTCAGAAGGGACAGACCAAGGCGCAGCGAGGTATCCAGTATACATGCTTTATTTATCAACGTAACTGGCACAAAACAACAAAACGAACGAAAACGAAGATCGTAACATATAACATAGACTAGACACTATCGCTATGAAACAAACAATAACCCACAAACCCCTAGTGAAAACTACAAACATATATATGGTTCCCAATTAGAGGTAACGACACTCAGCTGCCTCTAATTGGGAACCATTACCCCAACATAGAAATAGATCACCTAGAACAAAAAAACCCTACACCAAAACGAAACTAAACACGCCAGCCTATAAAAATCAGGCCTGAACGTTACACTTCAGAGTGTTTCCTATCCAGTAGTACTAATTATGTGCATATCCTATTTTCTGGGCCTGAGTGGGAGGCATTTTACTTTGGGCACGCCAGACTCTCCAAAACCGTCACCTCGGGAGCCGCTCCCTAAGAAGTTAACTGACTTGCCTAGTTAAATAAAAGGTAAAATAACATGTTTACATGACTAACGCCATACTCTGTCTTCTGCCATAATCAGTTTAATATTGAATTATTAGTGTGCATACTCACTGTCACTATGTGTTGGTGGCTAGCTAACAACATTAGTTAGGCTAACGTAAGCAAGTGCGCTAGCTAGCTAACATTAGCGTGCTTGGTCATGCCATATTTAGAGAGACCTAGGATTTGTAGCTATGTGCGTTGTCGGTATAAATTAGGATAATGTTAATCTAAAAGCCAGACGCAGTAAGTGTCAGATAGAATAGGTCAAATTGTATTCTTCTTTTAGCTAACTATATTTGGTTAGATCACTCAGATGATGTATGAAAGCATATAATAGCCAAATGTCGCAGAATTCAATCACATAAAATGTATGTTTGCTGGGTAAAACTGCTATAACTGGGGCCTGGGGCCTAACCTTTACATAAGCATTCATAACACATTTGTGAAGCAGTTCATGACATATTCATGAGAGTTGAAGTAGGCTTATCATTCATTACATTAACGTCCATGATTGATGTATTCATTCAACATCAGTGTCTCTCAAAAGTAATGTTTGGTCAACACATTCTCATTTTATTGATTGTGTGTTTATGTGAAGTGAGAGAGAACACTATATGGGTTGGTTTGAATGAATTTATCTTACATGTTACTGTGTGAGTCTACACAAGGACTCATCTCAACGTTAGACAACTTTTTAGGTCTGAGAACATCTGACAAACTCACTTCTGTCTCAGTAAGTCAGTAAGTCTGTGTTTGGCTATTGTAATGTCAGTAACATGATGAACTAAGTTGCCATAGAAATATTCAATATGTGGATGCAGGTTTGGTCTACCTGAAGCATCATCTTGACACAATGACATAGGACGAGACAGAGCAACAGAGGCAGCATTCATCTGATGATGATTATTTATTCTCATCACTGATGGCCAAAAAGTCACAAGGTACAGGGGAGCTGGATGGGTACCTTGCCTGTGTGTCAGACATGATGGACCTGCTTCATTCCTTCCCATTGTAAGAATATTTCGAAGATAAATACACAACACAGAGTACGAGAGGTCAAGAGGACTAAAAGTCAATAGAGTACTAACGATCAATGGAAATAGTGGCTTTTCTGTAATGCAGAGACATGGGAGGAATTTGTCTATATAGTGAGCCTGAAATAGGATACTTGTTATTTGGCCATTGGCCCAGTTCTATTGCAAGGAATTCTAATTGGTCAACCACAGGCTAGGGCTGGGTTATAAACTACATCCTGTCCCTTTGTTCACAAGAGAGAATCACTCAGGAGAGAATCACTGAGGACAGGGGAGCATGAACATCTACCATCTACCTTCCCGCATGATTCATCCTCTTTGGATAAAAATAAACATATTTTCTTCCCTCTGATTTGCTTTGGGGTTTGTGTTATTAAAGAGTAACGTCAACTGCTGACACCATACATAAAGAAGCTGTCTCTCAAGCTGAACACAGGACTGCCTGTCTCCTGTAAGCATATATTTAGCTGTGCTGGACTGCTC
The DNA here is from genome assembly GCA_003317085.1 of Hucho hucho. Taxonomy (NCBI): domain Eukaryota; kingdom Metazoa; phylum Chordata; class Actinopteri; order Salmoniformes; family Salmonidae; genus Hucho; species Hucho hucho. The sequence goes on along the minus strand of QNTS01001849.1, from coordinate 275,677 downwards.
TTCACTGCAATGTGAGCCAGGATAGACTTGATTCACTTTGAAAATCATCACCTGCTGAAACTGACGTGCGAGTTCAGAGAGAAGTGAAAGTGTTAGAACAGAACTCCTTTGTTTTTGCTGAAGGAACACTACATAACCTAATGTTCTCTCTACATGTACGTAGCTTATAGTTTATCAATCTATTGCAACATCTGTAAACCCTTTTCTATTTCAGGGGGTCTCAATGGTTTGCTCATTTCTTTTGCATTTCCATTAAGTTTTGTTGTTGCCTCTAGAGCTAATTTGACGTCAAATCCTTTAGGCATGTCCATTGTGACCTGGCCCTCGCAATTTGGCCTTGTATGGATAATTGTATGGGAAAGAGTAAGTGAATGAGAAAAATAGCATGAATGGGTGATTTATTGTTTATGCACTTTATTTTGTATTGCTTTTAGTTTATCAATCAATTTTATTGCTTTGAGCCTTGAAATGTTAATAGCATATTTAGGATAAAATCCTTCGTTTTTTTACGTGCCTTGTTGCAACTAACACTAAGACACATACTGTAGATATATTAACTTTTTCTATTTATTGCATAGAAAAGATCATGTGTAACAACGTTCAGGTAACCTCAGTTAAATTAGCTAATTATCAAGGTCAATGTTTTAATTTTAAAAGTATCTAAAATACTTTTACTTTTAGTGCTTTTTAAATGAGCTACTTTTAAAATGTATACTTGAGTAGTTTTTTTCACCAGTAGTTTTTTTTAGTAACTGTACTTCTACTTGAGTAGGATATCTTCTTAGGGAGCAGCGCACGAGGTGACGGTTTGGAGAGCCTGGCGTGCCCAAAGTAAAATGCCTCCCATTCAGGCCCAGAAAACAGGATATGCACATATTTAGTACCATTGGATAGAAAACACTCTGAAGTTTCTAAAAGTATTAACATTTTGTCTGTGAGTATAACAGAACGGATATGGCAGGCAAAAATCCGAGGAATTTCTGTCCTGAAAAAAGTGATTTTGACACATTGCCTCATTTGGAACCCCTCCCTTATGAAAATGCCCATATAAGGGCATATGAATGCAGTACCTATTGCTTCCTCTGGATGTCAACAGTCTCGAGAAAGTGTTTTGATTCTGTTTAGATGCTTTATATGGCAGAAGAAGAAGAATTAGGAAGTGGTCACACAGAATGTCAATAGAGGAAAAGGCGCGTTCCCGGCTGGCGCGCTCTGTGGTTTTTTCCTTTCTTATCGCCCAGTTTATATTCCGGTTGAAATATTATACTATTTATACATAAAAGTGTTCCTAAGGATACATTATCAATTATGTTTGATTGTTCTTGGACAAGTTTATAGGTATAAGTTGAACGAGTTCTCTTCACGTTTCAATGGACGAGTCGACGCTGTATTTTCTCATTATAACGCGCCAACCAAACGGAGATTTATGGATATAATACATTACTTTTTCTAACAAAAGAACCATGGATTGTCTTCGTTGGACACTTGGGAAGCCCTCAGCAGAAGTTCTTCAAAAGGTAATTGATTTGTTTTCGCTGTGAAATGTGTTATGTGTGAACCGTGATGGCTTATGAATTTATGGTAATGGGAAAAATATGTGAGGTGCTATCCTCAAACAATCAAATGTGGTGCTTTCGCCGTAAAGCCTTTTTGAAATCTGACAA
>QNTS01001849.1:231975-268976 GCA_003317085.1 Hucho hucho | reverse complement strand
GTGAAATGTGTTTGTGCAATAAACAGCGGGGCATGTCTGGACGTGTGTAGTGGCTGCCTGGGTCTCTCTGACCCGCGAGCGCAGAGCGTAGAACAGGGGAGCCCTGGAATCACAGAGCCTGGGTCGCTGTGACCGACGAGAGCAGAGCGCAGAGCGCAGAACGGGAGCCCTGGAAACACAGGGGCAGTGTCCACACGGGGCTGTACTGTTGTATGATATCAGTGAAATGTGTTTGTGTAATAAAATAATTATAGATAACAGCCATACCCAACTGCACAACGTCCACAACCGCTCGGGGAACGTAGTGTAGGAGGGGGGGCATTTTTAAATCCGATACTGCCTGGGTCTCTCTGACCCGCGAGCACAGAGCGTAGAACAGGGGAGCCCTGGAATCACAGAGCCTGGGTCGCTGTGACCGAATGGGAGCCCTGGAAACACAGGGGCAGTGTCCACACGGGGCTGTACTGTTGTATGATATCAGTGAAATGTGTTTGTGTAATACCATACCCAATGGCACAACGTCCACAACCACTCCGGGAACGTAGTGTAGGAGGTGGGGGGCGTTTTTAAATCCGATACCAAAACCCACACGGGGCCCAAGGGCCGTGCCTTCGCAGACTCTGTACGCTCTATAGCGTACGCCTCGACAGTGGCTGGCGCCTGGGTCGCTCTGACCAACGAGCACAGAGCGCAGAGCGCAGACAGAGAGCCCTGGAAACACAGGGCCTGGGTCGCTCTGACCGGAGGACCACGGGAGGGTTAATGGATTTAATGGTGCTCTGTGGGATGTTCAAAGTTTCGGATATATACGTATTTATAACCCAACCCTGATCTGTACTTCTCCACAACTTTGTACTTGACCTGTTTGGAGAGCGCCTTGCTCTTCATGGTGTCGCTTGCTTGGTGGTGCCGCTTGCTTAGTGGTGTTGCAGACTATGGGGCCTTTCAGAACAGGTGTATATATACTGAGACCATGTGACAAATCATGTGACACTTAGATTGCACACAGGTGGACTTTATTTAACTAATTATGTGACTTATGAAGGTAATTGGTTGCACCATATCTTATTTATCTTATTTAATCTGCATACAATGATATCACATGTTGATCTCCACCAATCTTTATGCCCTGGATTGAGCCATGAGTTCAAATTGATGCTAGGGGTTCATTGGCTAAAGAAAATAAATAACTAGACAAAGGTCATCTCTGTCTTGTACCTCTTGGTAACTTAAATGATTCAGAGATCTGTCCATTTGTTCGTACAGATGCTTTGGGGGATTAAATACATGACCAAAACCAAACATTTTTTAAAACATGAAAGATCGCTGGTTAAAACCAGTCACTGGCTACTGATCTCTCCATGCCACGGCTCTCATTGGGAGTGGTGACATGGTTTGGCGCCAGCATGTGTTAAATAGGATGATGTAGGAGGCTATGTTTCAAGGCACGCACACACAGAAACACACACACACAACCTCATAAGCACTTGGGTGGGTTTCTTGTTTTTGTTGACAATTCAGCGAAGTTTAAACTCATACAGTACCAATATACATCTCACTCCCACCCCGTCCCCAGCTCCCCCACCCACACAAATCCACATACATTCATTCTCACAGTGGGATCCATGAACAAAACATTAAGGCAAAAAATCTTTCCAAAATAAACTGACATTCACAAACAGAAACAACACAAAAACAAAATACCTATTCTGTCCTTATTCTGTCCAAATTCTGTCAAATATGTCTGGCTTATGTTTGATTTTATAATACATAGAGTTTAATGGTATGTAGCAAAAAAAATCAGACCCCCAGTTTGTTATTGTGGGGGGAATATGAGGCTTTCCAATTGATGGCTATATCATTTTGGGGCAGAAATTAGACCTAGATTACAAAACTTTCTCTGACATTGATCACCAGTACTTACATTTCCCAAAATACATAATCGTGGAGATGGATGGATATAAATTCCTAGACACAATGAAATGATAGCACATACATTATCCCAGAATGGTGTCAGTTTTTCACAGGACCACAGCATATTGTGTAATAGGGTGCCTTTGTGCTTTCTGGGTGCATTACATACATTCTGGCAGGTAAGTTCTATGAATTATCTTAAATTGCAGTAGTGTATGTCTTAGGTTGTAGTCTCAGGTATGAACATTTTCACATACAGTATCTGTGACGTATGGTTCTCCTCAATTTCTTCCTTTAGATCTTTTATATTTTTTCCTCATAGGTTCTGAAGTTTCAATCAACCCTTGATATAACTTGGCAATCAACTTCTTTGGCGTGGCAGCTTCTTTCCATAGTTCTTCTATGCTTGATGCCTTAGGTTCATCCAGATTCTGTTGAAGCGGTTGAATGTAATTTCTGAGTAGTAAGATCTTAAAGAAATCTGTATTGAATAATCCCAAACTTTCTTGTAATTGACTGAATGACAGTAGAGAACGATCAAATTCATGATGCCAATTTGGAACGAAGACTTAAAGGTGTTATCATTAAATGCTGGAAGTAAGATGGGGTTATTCCAAGTAGGGATGGCTGGCAATATTGATTCTTTCCACCTCATTCATTTATGTACATTTTCCCAAGTACAAATGGAATTGAGGATAATTGGATTGTCTGTTTTTTTCTTCAATGTCTTGGATCCGAAGTAGTGAATATATTTTAGATCATACGGTATTACATTTGTGGCTTCGATACTCCTCTATCAACCTTGGTAAAATATTCATTTTGATTATGTTGACACTACCTAACATAGAAATAGGGCAATATCTCCATCTCTGAACATCAGATTCAACCTATTTTACATGCCTCCTCCAGATCGCATGGTTTAGAAATTGTCATTATTTCAGTTTCCTCCCAATTCACGTTGAAACCTGATACAGCACCATATGTGTCCAACAGTAGTAAAATAAATGACAGAGAATGTCCAGGTTCAGATAAATGAAGTAAAATCTAATCTGCATACAATGATATCACATGTTGATCTCCACCAATCTCTATGCCCTGGATTGAGCCATGAGTTCTGATTATTGATGCTAGGGGTTCTGTGGCTAAAGAAAATAAATAACTAGACAAGGTCATCTCTGTCTTGTCCCTCTTGGTAACTTAAATGTGTCACGTCCAGGCCTGTAAAGACAGGCTGGCGTGTTTTGTTTTGGTTTTGGTGTAGGGTTTTTTATGTTCTAGGTGTTATATATCTATGTTGGGGTAATGGTTCCCAATTAGAGGCAACTGTGTGTCGTTGTCTCTAATTGGGAACCATATATATGTTTGGGGTTTACGTATAGGTTTTGTGGGTTATTGTTTATGCATAGCTTCGTTGTTAGTATTGTCAGTCTATGTTAAGTTACGATCTTCGTTTGTTTGTTGTTTTGCCCAGTTACGTTTCGTTTAATAAAACATGTATACTGGATGCCTCGCTGCGCCTTGGTCTGTCTATCCCGAAGATCGTGACAAAATGATTCTGATGGCAAGTACCTATTTTAGCCAGCTAACGTTTGCAGCCCGAACCAAATAATTATCCAGACAGCTAACCTAGACAGCCAGACAACTCAGCTAGCGAACCACGTGCCAGCCAGCTGCATCTTAGTCATATAACCAGAACGCTAACATCCAAGTTAACAAATACACCATGCCCCTCATACTAAATTAACTAAATTAATTACCTGCATCAAACTTTGTTGTTGATTCAGAGCCTTCATTATTGCGGAGTTGGATGTATCCTCACTGGTCTTAGTTGGCTCAGTGTCTTTATTTGTTTGGGACGCTTTTGTAGGTCCATGTTATTAAGCATTTTGAAGGTTCAGAGGCCTGTTGTCAGGAATTTATTATGGATTTTGGACTTTTGAGAGGATTCTCAGAACTACACGTGCATCTCTGCCAAAAGGCCACCGGAAGTCCCGTACCAGTGCTTCATGATAATGTCCTTAAATGCCTTCCTCAACAGTGAGTGTTTGTTGAAGCATGAGGAGACACGTTCTGCCTTTTCTTTTACTTTTGGTTGAAGGCTTTCCAAATATTGTTAGCCCTTCAAAACGATCATTGGCATGTTTTACCCAATTGTCTTTGTACCCCCTTTCCTTAAATCTTTGTGTGAGGACCATGTTCTGTCTCTGATAAGAAGCATCAGAGCAGCATATTCTTCTGATGCTGCTGAATTGACTTACAGGGAGACTGTTAATAAATGGACGTGGATGAAAGCTGTCACCTCTAAGGAGGGTATTCCTGTCCGTAGGTTTCTTATAGAGGTTTTGCCCTTAAAACCATCACATCAAGAACACTGATTTGGGATGGGTCATAGTTACACACGAATGTGCACATTGATAGAGTTTAGATAGGCATTGAATTCCAAAAGTTCTTCCTGGGTCCCTGTATAGATAACAAAAATGTCATCCAAATATCTCAGAATTAGGAAAATATTGGAGAGAAGTGCATTCGGAAAGTATTCATACCCCTTGACTTTTTGCACATTTTGTTTCGTTTTAGCCTTATTCTAAAATTGACTAAATTTGTTTTTCCCCCCTCATCAACCTACACACACAACTTTTTCTTTTTTTAATTTGTACACATTCAGACATATTCAGACATTTTACTCAGTACTTTGTTGAAGCACCTTTGGCAGTGAATACAGCCTCAAGTATTTTTGGGTATGACGCTACAAGCTTGGCACACCTGTTTTTGAAGAGTTTCTCCCAAATAGTTTCTCCCAAATGCTCTCAAGCTCTGTCAGGTTGGATGGGGAGCATCGCAGTACAGCTATTTTCAGGTTTCTCCTATTAGGTTCATCTGGGCTCTAGCTGGGTCTCTCAAGGACATTCAGAGACTTGTTTTGGCTGTGTGCTTATGGTTGTTGTCCTGTTGGAAGGTGAACCTTCGCCCCAGTCTGAGGTCCTGAGCCCTCTGGAGCAGGTTTTCATCAAGGATATCTCTGTACTTTGCTCCGTTCATCTTTCCCTTGATCCCGACTAGTCTGCCAGTCCCTGCCGCTGAAAAACATCCCTATAGCATGATGCTGCCACCACAATGCTTCACCGTAGGGATACTGCCAGGTTTCCTCCAGACGTGACACTTGGCGTTCAGTCTTTGTTTCATCAGACCAGAGAATCTTGTTTCTCATGGTCTGAGTCCTTTAGATGACTTTTGGCTAACTCCAAGCGGGCTGTCTTGTGCCTTTTACTCAGGAGTGGCTTCCATCTGGCCACTCTACTACAGTATAAAGGCCTGATTGGTGGAGTGCTGCAGAGATGGTTGTCCTTCTGGAAGGGTCTCCCATCTCCACAGAGGATCTCTGGAGCTCTGTCAGAGTTACCATTGGGTTCTTGGTAACCTCCCTGACCAGGGCCCTTCTCTCCCGATTGCTCAGTTTTGCTGGGTGGCCAGCTCTAGGAAGAGTCTTGTTGATTCCAAACTCCTCCCATTTAAGAATTATGGAGGCCACTGCAGTGAAATTTTTTGTAACCTTCCCCAGATCTGTGCCTCGAGACAATCCTGTCTCGGAGCTATACAGACAATTCCTTCGGCCTCATGGACAGTCATCTTTCACATACTCATATTCTGTTTTTGTCATTTCCCCTTCATTCAAAAATGTTGACAATTTATCATGGATCAGACACTTGAATTGATTAGTGGGGTCCTTAGGGAGTCTTTTGTAAACTTCATCATCACTGAGTTGTCTCAGAATTTCCTTTTCATAGTCTGCTGCATTTAGTATCACTATTGCACCTCCTTTATCGGCAGGTTTTATAATGATACTGGAGTTATTTTTGAGTTCCATATAGGATTCTTTGTCTGCTTTAGACATATTGTGGAATACCTTGTATTCTTGTTTCTTAGCCATCTTTCCTTCTCAACTAGGCGGCAATATGTTTCAAGAGAGGGATTCATTATCATTCAGGTTATCAATGGGAATAATATTAGCACTATATCCTGTATGGTTCCTAATCTCGTTCAATAGATTAACATTGGCAGGTGTATAGGGAGCAACCCCACTACCAAAAAACTTTTGAAAGTCTATTACTATATCAAAGTCATTGGCCTGTGATGTTGGGACAAATTATACTCCCCAGATGAACGTGTATCAGTAGACCTGTTGGACAAGTTAATTACCGTGTCTTGCTCCGTGTATTTGGGGGGGACCTTCAGTCTTCCTACGTTGTTCTCTCCTGCATTTCTTGCGGGGAAGCAGGGTGGGCAGTGGTCGTAATGACGGCCTATTTGATGACGGCCTATTCGATGACGTCATCCATCGGGATTCCCAAAAAAAGAAGACGCTCCGGCTCTGGATTTGTCACTGGAGTCAGATGTGAGAGAAGGTGGTTGATTTGCCACAAGTGGCCCTCTAGGATTACAGTTGGGCTGGTGTTTACCCAAGCTTGCTTGTGGGGGAGTGCCAATTGGCTGTCTCCAGCCATCCCTCCAGAAATATACCTTCTGCTCCTTGTAGTCAGCAGTATCACGCTCACACTTTTTCCGCTTACTTGTCTTTGTCTCCTCTGCAAGTTTGTCATAAATGTTTTCCACATTGGTCAGAATGTTCTTTCTTTGGTCCTTATTGGTGATCTTGCTTTCTAGATCAACATTTAGCTGTGTCACTTGATCTCTAGGAGTGCTCACTTGTTCTGTCACTTCTTGTATGGTCAGCGCCATTGAATCAAACAAGCTTTTATCAAAAATCTCACGCCTTCGGTCACAAAAATAGGGGTTGTTCAAACCAAGAGCAGGTGCTTTCTGTATCTGTAGTCCTCGTGGAATTATTTTATTCCTTAGATAATCACTCAAGGTGACTGCATGGTAATATCGCTTTGTCTCACGGATCTGTAGATTCTAATTACAAATGTGTCCAATGTGCTCAATGCATTTTTACATACAAATGGGACTCATTTACCCACCCCCACACAGGACAAAGATTTTAAGGTCAAAGGCCTGATTACCTGCATGTAATACATAGGGAAAATTCATAGCAGCCTTAAGACCCGGATCAGTGAGCACTGGCGAAATATATGGACAGGTGAGACAAAAAAAAATGGTTGCTGTTCATTTTGTACAATCCAATTAGTTCTCTGAGATGCATTGTAATAGAAATGGTCAAGGGGAGAAGCCATTGAGACGAAACTTCTTCAAAGGGAATCTTTCTGGATCCACAGGCTCAACTCTTGGTTCAACTTAAAACTGTTTTTATAGTTTCAAAATGTTCAAATCATTGTGTTTTTTATCCTTATTGAATATTTTGTAAAACCGGAAAATAATGTAATTTTTCAAGGACCAGAAACGGAACCTGGAACGAAAGTGATCTATCAAGGACAATAACCACCCGAGCCATTGCCTGTTCACCCCGCTTCCATCCAGAAGGCGAGGTCAGTACAGGTGCATCAAAGCTGGGACAGAGAGATCGAAAAACAGCTTCTATCTCAAGGCCATCAGATTGCTAAACAATCATCACTAGCACAGAGAGACGGCTGCCTACCTACAGACTTGATATCACTGGCCACTTTAATAAATGAAACACTAGTCACTTTAATAGTGCCACTTTAAGAATGTTTACATATCTCACATTACTCATCTCATATGTATATACTGTATCTTACACTATCTATTATATCTGTTGCATCTTAGCCGCTCTGTCACTGCTCATCCATATATTTTATATTTATATATTATCTTATCCCATTCCTTTACTAGATTGTGCGTATTAGGTTTTGTTGTGGAATTGTTAGATATTACCTGTTAGATATTGCTGCACTGTCGGATCTAGAAGCATAAGCATTTCGCTACACTCACAATAACATCTGCTAACCTTGTGTATGTGACCAATGAAATTAGATTTGATTTGCGGTTCCAGAACAGAACCGTTATTTCAAAGCATGGGAACCAATTAATAATATCCCTTTACAGGCATTTGTAAAGCCCTCAATCTGTGACTTAGAAACATATTCCAGTGTCTGCCTGCAAGGTTAAAAGCTTTGCCTGTGCGTGTTATGGCTACCTGCCCCTCCCCCTCTGAAGCACAGGTTACTGCACTGACGTTACAAGCTTGATTCATAAGTTAGGGAGAGAGATTTTTAATTAGCTAGAGAAGAATGGAAACATTTTTTCATTGCTAGTAGGCCTAGTCATCACATTTCATTTTGGATTTATTAACTACAAAAAGATAAGACACATTTTTCTGCACACCAAAGCTTGTTAGCTTGCTAGCTATCAATCAATCAATCATTCAAATGTATTTATGGAGCCCTTCTTACATCAGCTGATGTCACAAAGTGCTGTACAGAAACCCAGCCTAAAACCCCAAACAGCAAGCAATGCAGGTGTAGAAGCACGATGGCTAGGAAAAACTCCCTAGAAAGGCCGGAACCTAAGAAAAAACCTTGAGAGGAACCAGGCTATGAGGGGTGGCCAGTCCTCTTCTGGCTGTGCCAGGTGGAGATTTTAACAGAACATGGCCAAGATGTTCAAATGTTCATAGATGACCAGCAGGGTCAAATAATAATAATCACAGTGGTTGTAGAGGGTGCAACAGGTCAGCACCTCAGGAGTAAATGTCAGTTGGCTTTTCATTGTCGATCTTTGAGAGTATCTCTACCGCACTTGCTGTCTCTAGAGAGTTAAAAACAGCAGGTAGCACGTCCGGTGAACAGGTCAGGGTTCCATAGCCGCAGGCAGAACAGTTGAAACTGGAGCAGCAGCACAACCAGGTGGACTGGGGACAGCAAGGAGTCATCAGGCCAGGTAGTCCTGAGGCATGGTCCTAGGGCTCAGATCCTCTGAAAGAAAGAAAGAAAGAAAGAAAGAAAGAAAGAAAGAAAGAAAGAAAGAGAGAGAGAAAAGGAGAGCGAGAGAGAATTAGAGAGAGCATACTTAAATTCACACAGGACACTGGATAAGACAGGAGTAATACTACAGATATAACAGACTAACCCTAGCCCGCCGACACATAAACTATTGCAGCATAAATACTGGAGGCTGAGACAGGAGGGGTCAGGAGACACTTCAACCACCAACTTACTATCCTGAGACAAGGCCGAGTATAGCCCACGAAGAGCTCCCCCATAGGTTATAAAAAGGAACTGAAAGGAACAATATAAACTGTTTGTTTTTTTGGTTCACCGATTCAGAATTTTATTTTGCTGGTCGAAACAGTTGAACGAAATGGAAAAAATAGTGGTTCTGTTCAGAATGAAACGATTGGATTTTTTTTTTATTCAAACCCTGGTTCATACACTACATAAACAGCTACAATGAAAATAGTGTTGATCAGTCCTCAAGCTTCTTAGTGGGCATGTACAGTATTCACAAGACATAAAAAACAAAACAATAAATCCCTCATGTTCCTCTTTCACCTCCCCCCTTTCCCCTTTGATCCTTCCCACACGAATCTGTCCTGTACTGTTGCATAGGCGAGAGAGCGACCTGATTGGTGCCTCCGTAGTGGTTATTTATTGGTCAGTGACTATGTCTGTATTCAATAACATGAAGGCCTGATTCACGCAGTCTACTCTGAACAGTTGATGTTGAGATGTGTCTGTTACTTGAACTCTGTAAAGAATTTAACAACTGATTGGCTCAAACGCATTAAGAAGGAAATAAATTCCACAAATTAACTTGTGCTAGTGCCCCACCACTCCCTAAGTAGTTAACTTTTAACAAGGCACACCTGTTAATTGAAGTGCATTCCAGTTGACTACCTCATGAAGCTGGTTGAAAGAATGTCAAGAGTGTGCAAAGCTGTCATCAAGGCAGAAGTTGGCTACTTTGAAGAATCTATAATCTAAAACACATTTTGATTTGTTTAACACTTTTTTGGTTACTACATGATCCCATATGTTATTCCATAGTTAAGATGTCTTCACTATTATTCCACAATGTAGAAGAAAAACCGTTGAATGAGTAGAGGTGTCCAAACATTTGACTGGTACTGTATACAGTCTTAACCAGACTTAAATGTGCTCTAGTCAACCATTAATGTCCTATTTTAAGTAAGGTGAGTTATGAGGAAGAAGAAGAAACAAGTATATAGTCTACAAACATTAGAAACTACTTCGTAATATTTATTTCCCCTTAGAACGGCCTCAATTCATTGAGGCATGGACTCTACAAGGTGTCGAAAGCATTCCACAGGGATGCTGGACCATGTTGAGTTTAAATGCTTGGGCTTGATATCCTTTTAAATGGTGGACTATTCTTGATGCACATGGGAAACTGTTGAGCGTGAATAGCCCAGCAGTATTGCAGTTCTTGACACACTTAAACCGATGCGCCTGGAACCCACTACCATACAACGTTCAAAGGCACTTAAATATTTTGTCTTGCATATTCACCCTCTGAATGGCACACATGCACAATCTATGTTTTAAATGTCTCAAGGCTTAATCATTTAACCTGTCTCCTCCCTTCTACACTGATTTAAGTGGATTTAACAGTTTACATCAAAAATGGATCATAGTTTTTAACTGGATTCACCTGCAGTCTATGTCATGGAAAGAGCAGGTTTTCCTAATATTTTGTGCACTCAGTGTAATTCCAATGCTAGAACCCAAATGACGCCACTGGGTATAGCTTCATATGGGTATGTTTCTATTATGGTTTTCTTGGTAGCCTATTGGTTTTCGTGGTTGTAAATGGAACTGTACGTATGGAAACACTTTTATGTTAGGCTGCATTGCTTAATTGATTACGTGGGTCGAATTTGAAGTGAAGTGTACCGTATTATCCCATATCACAACGTGTTGCTGAACTCACGAGTGGGCGTGATTTTCCATGTTTGAAGCGAGCCTATAGGTCTATTTATTTGGCAAGACATCTGTGCATGGCTGCATCTCACTGTAGTAGGCTGTAATAGGTTATGTTTTGGTTATTTGGATCTCCATTCACCTTTTGTTTACTGCGTTTGTTTACTGTTAATGTAACTAGCCGAAATATAGATTGTCATGCCTTTATCATCTGATATTTTGTTTACTAAGCCTACTACTTGGTACCTCTGTTTTGTTCTGTTCACATTCGTTCGCATTCACGGTTGTCCGTTTAATAAGCCAAAATTGCTATTCAGTATTTTTGTTTCCATGCATGAATAACTAGGCTACTACTTTCAGCATTTAGTTCGCAGTATTTTGGTGAGACAGCTGTCTGCACAGATGCATTCACATAGGCTGTTTGTAATAGGTGAATTATCCTATCTATCTTGTCACCTATATTCACTACCAAAACGGCCTTGCTTTAGTGTGTAGTATGCTGTCCATTGCGCTGCTACGGCGCAGTGGAGATTGGCATGAAATGTATACCTGTCACTTCAAAAGCACTCAAATCTCAGTCTTGGCATTTTAACTTTATGTTTTTTGTGGTATAGCATGATATAAGCAGAATTCAATATAATTCCAAGTCAAGAACCGATTTGAACTGTCCCATTAGTGACTTTATCCTGGCGCCGAGTCTGTTCACTTGGCAGTTCGTTACTTAAACAAATGGATCATGGCTATAGCCTACCAATTAATCGGTTCTAATTTAGGCTACATAGCCAATAGTCATGAAGTGTTATTCATTTAGACAGATCACCTGAATTTGGTTTTGTGATTGTCTTTTCAATAGGCGTGTGAGTGAAGGCACTAACAACACATACAATGATTTTTTTGTATTTGATGCGGGTACATCGTCTGTTGAGAGGCTGTCCTGTAATCCATACAGTTCATTCATTGGCGTTTCCACTGTTCTCCCCGTCCAGATTATCCAGAAATCGAGTAGCTACTTTTGCTGATTTCAGTCTGATGTCTCTTTTCTCCTAGTTGTGCGGGATACACCAGAGAGAACAGGATTCGTTTTTTCCCATAACCTTTTATTTATGGGGTCGAATTCTCCGTGTTTCATGTAGAAGTCTCTGCTTACGTCGGCATTGATGTAGATCCGAGGGCCCTCATACATCAAAGGTTCGACTCCTGACTTTTTGGCTTGGACGGCCAGTCGTAGAATTTTATCTTTGTCCCTGTAGTTAAGAAACTTTGCAATGATGCCCCTTGGTTTGCTGCTCGTATCCTCTTTCGGGCCGCCTGTTCAACGTGCTCATTGTGGGAAGGTCTCCTGGCCTAGTAGTTGTGGTGTTACCTTTTCCAGGAATTATTCGATTCCGGTTGTTCCACAGCTTTTGGGGAAAGTTACGAAAGTAAGATTTAAGTATTCCACCCTGTTTAATCTTTCAGTCAGCCCCGTAATGTATTTTTGTTCATTCATGGTTTTCTGGAGCTTTTCTCATTCGATTTTCTCCAGGGTTAACCCGGTTTTGGCCTCCTCCACACATTTGCCCAGTTTAGTCATATCTGTTTGGATTTTTTTTTTTTTTTTTACATCATCAGATATTTTCTTCATCTGCTTAGACAGTTTGTCCTTGCCAATGTGAATTTCTGTTAGTAGTGTCTCTAGACTCACTTTAGTCGAGTTGTCAGCTACTTGGTCCATGGTCGCATTGTTTCGCTGTGTTTGTCGCTATTTCTTGATCTAGTATTTGCAATAACATGCAATTGCCAACATAATCTTTCTGTTATTTCTTGATTTTCATATTTAAGAGGCATATTTTAGTAAAGAAAAGGAATGCCAAATGGATCACCTTCACCTGACTACCTCATGGTCGCCATACCGGAAATCTTAGGAGGTTTTCAACTCCTCAACTGTCAGTATAAGGTAGCAGTGGTTTTATCTGGTTCATTGTTGTGTTGTGATTGTGGTGTTACAGCAGACTCTGTGACCTCAGCCTTGCCCTGTCATGCGGTGAGGAGATTGCATTTCTTCTTCTGATGTCTCTATTATGCCACTGTCATACACAGGGCACGGGGCCGACAGGGACAAGGCTGACAGCAATCAAAAGCCATTCAACAGGATGGTTATTAAGGAGGACACGCATTGACGTAAGCACGCATTGAACACACACGCATTGACGCACGCCCGCGCAATCATTGACACATGCACGCACACACACATACATATTGGAGAAATAAATACACTACGGTCCAAAGTTTAAAAACCCATTTAAGGGTTTTTCTTAATTTTTTACTATAACTACTTCATGAAGCTGGTTGAAAGAATGCCAAGAGTGTGCAAAACTGTCATCAAGGCAAAGGGTGGCTAATTTGAAGAATCTTGTTTAACCCTTTTTTGGTTACTACATGATTTGTGCTATTTATATATTATATATTTCATAGTTTTGATGTCTCCACTATTATTCTACAATGCAGAAAACAGTAAAAATAAACACTCTTGAATGAGTAGGTGTTCTAAAACTTTTGACCAGTAGTGTATATGCACATCAAACACATGCAATCAGTGCAATGTTTTGCTACCATTATTTGATTGCCAACAGTAATGTCACAGCCTGAAATAAGAAAAAGACCAAGTTGTTGGACAGCATTAAGCACAGACTACAAAGCTCTTCTCATTAGTATGATCCTGCACGATTCTCTCTCTTTATTCACTATTTAGAGGAAAAGTGTTTGTGCTACTTTAATTAATCCAAATGTGTTTGTGAGCTCAGGTGCCACTCTGAGTTGTATTGTAGGAGTTAGCAGATGCTGTCAATGCCCCTCAGCCCTGATCCAAGACTAATCTGTGTGATTATATAGAGCACACCAAAGAAGAGAGAAGGAGAGATTCACATGAGAGAGAGGGATAGAGAGATGTTGCTGTCGAAATGACAGGGACAAGGCTGACAGCAATCAAAATTTGAGTAATAAAATTACAGTTACTGATCAAATGAATAGGTTGTTACTTCTATCATCCCCTTCCTATTACAGTTATTGATCCAAATAAATATTTGTGATTATTATTCCCTCTCTTTTGGAGCAACATAAAAAAATCCCCCTGCCCCAGATTCTAATTGTTTTCGTAGTCTCCAAAGTTCCTGTTAACACATACACTACTACTAACAGCTTTAGTTAGGGTGGTGAAACATGCAGAAGCGTCTAAAACATTGACTTTCTCAGCGTGGAAGTACTCCCATTACTTTGATTTGGTAGGACAAAATGACAAGGATAAAACTGTAAAATGTAAACTGTGCCTATCCGAGAAACATCTCCCCACTGCTATAAACACGACTTCCAATCTCTTTCAGCACCTGCAAAGGCAACACGTCAACACAAAGCTCGTAGCGAAAGACCCCCGACACCTGACCACTTCTGCTGAAGATGACTGTTGGCCTACCTCATCCAAACAACAACTGAGGGACAAGCTTGTAGCTGGATTTGTAGTAGAGGAAATGCTGCCCTTATCCACAGTAGAATCTGTCATTATCAGGCTACTTGTGTCAACGTAACGTAACGTTGACATCGTTTGCACAACATTTTGGGGTGTAACGCAAAAGTAATATAACAAGTAGTGTAACTAATTACTTTTCCATCGAGTAATAAGTAAAGTAATTTGTTAATGTTGAAAGAAGTAACTAGTAATAGGTTGTATAACTTTTCCAAAATATCTACTCCGAATTGAGATTCAAAGATGTCTGCAGAAAGAATGGGGTTTCAGCTATGATAAGACATCTTATTGAACTACAGTAAGTGAGGTGGATTAACACCCAGTAGAATGATGGTAACAGAATGGGTTCCTGATCTGTACTATACACAAATGCATAATTATGTCATTCTCTTCAAGGTGATGTATAGTTAAACAATGGTAGAAAAATGTGGTTGGTCCGGCCTGGACAAAATCTGTACAAATCATAGACGTCTATGTTTCACAAGTTTTGAACATCACAGTATAGCACAGTAAAGCACAGTAGAGTACAACACAGCACAGTAGAGTAGAGTTCAGTATAGTACAGTATAGTTCACTACAGTAAAGTACAGTACAATAGAGTAGATTAGAGTTCAGTTCAGTGCAGTACAATACAGTAAATTATACTGTAATCTACTCTAGAGTACTGCACTGTGTACTGTACTACAGTAGTTCCCAACCTTTTTTGAACCGTGGCACACCTTGATGGGATAAAAAATTATACGGCACACCTAAAATCTCCCTATTAATTGATTTAGTGGCGGTGGTGTAAAGTACGTAAGTAAAAATACTTGAAAGTACCATTTAGTCGTTTTTTTGGGTATCTGTACGTTACTTTACTAATTATATTTTTGACAACTATTACGTTTACGTCACTACATTCCTAAAGAAAATAATGTACTTTTTACTCCATATATTTTCCCTGACACCCAAAAATACTTGTTACATTTTGAATGCTTAGCAGGACAGGACAATGGTCCAATTCACTCACTTATCAAGAGAACGTCCATGGTCATCCCTACTGATCTGGCGGACTCACTAAACAGAAATCTTTGTTTGTAAATTATGTCTGAGTGTTGGAGTGTGCCCCTGGCTATCTGTAAAAAAAAAAGAAAATGGCGCCGTCTGGTTTGCTTAATATAAGGAATTTGAAATAATTTATACTTTTACTTTTGATACTTGAGTATATTTAAAACAAAATACTTTTAGACTTTTACTCAGGTAGTATTTTACTGGGTGACTTTCACTTTTACTTGAGTCATTTTCTATCAAGCTATCTTTACTTTTACTCAAGTATGACAATTGGGTACTTTATACACCACTGTTTAGTTTTAATGACCTCTATTGCATCTGATCTATACTGCAAATCATCTATTTTCTGTGACAAATGTTTTGTTATACATTACATTTTTTTAATTTTTTTTTATATTAGCATAGTTTTCATAGTTCCTTACTCATGATGGTTTTGTGATAAGCACCCCTCAAAAACAGGCTGAGTTCACTGGACTTGAAACAACCATACAGATGTAACCATGTGCCATTCAATGTATTATCTGACCAGCGCTAGTGCTCCGAAATCTAAATTCCTGGTGCATTACACAGGTCATGTTTATAAGCAGTGGTGTAAAGTACTTAAGTCGAAATACTTGAAAGTACTACTTAAGTTGTTTTTTATGATATCTGTACCTTAGTTAACAATTTATATTGACAACTTTTACTTTTTCTTCACTACATTCCTAAAGAAAATAATGTACTTTTTACTCCATACATTTTCCCTGACACTCAAAAGTATTCGTTACATTTTGAGTGCTTAGCAGGACAGGAAAATTGTCAAATTCATGCCTTATCAAGAGAACATCCCTGGTCATCCCAACTGCCTGATCTGCCTAACTCACTAAACATACATGCTTCATTTGTAAATGAAGTCTGAGTATTGGAGTGTGCCCCTGGCTTTTTGTAAATAAATAAAACATGAAAACTTGTGCCTTCTGGCTTGTTTAATATAAGGAATTTGAAATGATTTATACTTTTACTTGTACTTTTGATACATAAGTATTGTCACACCCTGGCCATAGAGAGCCCTCAGGGTTCTCTATGGTGTTTTAGGTCAGGACGTGACTAGGTGGGGTTTTCTAGTTGTTATATTTCTATGTTGGTGTTGTGTATGGTTCCCAATTAGAGGCAGCTGTTTTACCTCTAATTGGGGATCATACTTAGTGTGTTCTGTTCCCACCTGCATTTGTGGGATATTGTTTTGCGTTAGTGCCTGTTAGCGCTACGTTATTGTTTCGATCTGTTGTGTCTTTGTTAGTTTGTATGTTTCACACTTCAATTAAAATGTGTGGAACTCTACGCACGCTGCGCCTTGGTCTGATAATTGCAAAGACGATCGTGACAGAATATCCCACCAATACAGGTCCAAGCAGCGTGCCCAGGAGGTGAAGGAGAGTTGGACTTAGGAAGAGATACTAGGATGCGAGACCCTTCCCTGGCGGGAGTCACCGTGGAATATTGGAGGACAGCGATGACGCCGGGGTCCGCGGCCAAAAGGAACCCAAGGGCAATCCCAAGATTTATTTTGGGGGGGGGGACACAAGGGGCAGTCGGCCGAGCCGATGAGAGAGCCAGAGCCCGAATGGGAGACGATCGAAGAGTTTGAGGAAGGATCTGAGAGAGGTGTTGGCTAGGAGTATGCTGCAGCGCAGGCGTCCTGTGCCGGCTCCCCGCACTCGCCCTGAAGAGCGTGTCACCAGTCTGGTGCAACCTGTGCCGGCTCCACGCAACAGGCCTCCAGTGCGCCTTCCCAGCCTGGTGCCAGGGCCGGAGCCTTCCTCTGCGCCGATGCCCAGTCCAGGCACGGCGTCCAGTCCTGCTCCAAGGCCGGAGCTTTCCTCTGCGCCGGTGCTCAGTCCAGGCACGGCGTCCAGTCCTGCTCCAAGGCCAGAGCCTTCCTCTGCGCTGGTTCCCAGTCCAGGCACGGCGTCCAGTCCTGCTCCAAGGCCGGAGCCTTCTTCTGCGCCGGGGACCCAGTCCAGGCATGGCGTCCAGTCCCGCTCCTAGGCCGGAGTTTTCCTCTGCGCCGGTGCCCAGTCCAGGCACGGCGTCCAGTCCTGCTCCAAGGCCGGAGTCTTCCTCTGCGGCGGGGCCCAGTCCGGGCAAGGCGTTCAGCCCGCCTCCATGGCCGGATCTGCGGTCTGAGCGGGTGCTACGTCCCGCACTGGAGCCGCCACCAACGCTAGTTGCCCACCCGAACCCTCCCCATCTAGTTTCAGGTTTAGCGGCTGGAGTCTGCACCTTTGGGGGGGAGGGGGTACTGTCACGCCCTGGCCATAGAGAGCCCTCGGGGTTCTTTATAGTGTTTTAGGTCAGGACGTGACTAGGGGTGGTTTCTAGTTGTTATATTTCTATGTTGGTGTTGTGTATGGTTCCCAAAATACTTTGTTATTTACTCAAGTAGTATTTTACTGGGTGGCTTTTACTTTTACTTGAGTCATTTTCTATTAAGGTATCTTTACTTTTTTTTAAACCTATATTTAACTAGGCAAGTCAGTTAAGAATAAATTCTTATTTTCAATGACAGCCTAGGAGCAATGGGTTAACTGCCTTGTTCAGGGGGAGAATGACAGATTTTTACCTTGTCAGCTCAGGGATTTGAACTTGCAACCTTTCAGTTACTAGTCCAATGCTCTAACCACTAGGCTACCTGCTACCTTTCACTCAAGTATGACAATTGGGTACTTTTTCCACTACTGTTAATAAGTGAGTGTTCAAAATAATTATAAAGATTAGGAAAAGCACACCGGTTGGGAACCACTGCTGTATTAAACTCTAATCTACTGTTCAGTACTGTACTGCATTGTACTGACGTATACTCTACTGTACTTTACTGTACTGTGCTGTACTGTGATCTACTGTACTGTGCTGTCCAAAATATGATTAGTTCAGATTTGGACTGACCACATTTTCACTATTTTACATCATCCATGGACGTCCGGTTTCGGTCAGTGCTCGGTGGGTGAGAGGGCTGTTTACAGTAAATTGAGAGAGAGTGAGCTCATGGTTAGGTGTCAGTAAGAGCCGGAAGAGGTGACTTTAACCGGAGAGAGAGAGAAGAGAGACAGGGAGGGGTTGTCCAGACTGTTTTTATACTCTTGCTTTGGCCAACAGATGACAGAGAGAGAAAGAAAACAGTTATGAGTTGAACATAACAGTATGCCAGTGGGAGGACAGTATCAGGTGACCAAACTGTGGTTTGTGACTACTATGAACACAGTGGCCTCCATCAGTGGCCTCCGTCAAAGAAGTTTGGAACCACCAATAATCTTCTTAGAGCTGGCAGCCCAGACTAAACTGAGCAATCAGGGCAAACAAGGAGGTGACCAAGAACCTGTTGGTCACTCTGACAGAGCTCCAGAAGTCATCTATGGAGATGGGAGAACCTTCCAGAAGGACAATCATCTCTGCAGCACTCCACCAATCAGGCCTTTATGTTAGAGTGGCCAGACAGAAGCCACTGCTCAGTAAAAGGCACATGAAAGCCCGCATGGAGTTTGCCAAAAGGCACCTAAACACACTCAGACCATGAAAATCAAGATTCTCTTGTCTAATGAAACCAAGATTGAAATCTTTGGCCTGAATGCCAAGTGTCACATTCACCTATGGTGAAGCATGGTGGGGGCAGCATCATGCTGTGGGGAAAGCGAGGTCCGTACAGAAATGGTTTGTCGAGATGGGTGTGGAAGAAATTGACTGGCCTTCACAGAGCCCTGACCTCAACCACATCAAAAACCTTTGGGATGAATTGGAACGCAGACTGCGAGCCAGGCCTAAACGCCCAACATCAGTGCCCGACCTCACCAATGCTCTTGTGACTGAATGGAAGCAAGTCCCCACAGCAATGTCCCAATATCTAGTGGAAATCCTTCCCAGAAGAGTGGAGGCTATAGCAGCAAAGGGTGGACTAACTCCATATTAATGCCCATGATTTTGGAATGAGAAGTTCTACGAGCAGGTGTCCACATACTTTTGGTATTGTAGTGTACCGTAGATGGTCTCACTCCATGTGAAAAAATAAGGGTTGACATGATATTTGACTACATCTTCCCTCTGACCCCCCTACATACAACATCTGTAAGGTCCATGAATTGAATTTCATGCACAGATTCAACTACAAAGACGGAGTAGCTTTTCGAAAGCCTCATAAAGAAGGGAAGTGATTATTAGATGCGTAACAAAACCACATTTAGACATTGACTATATCTTTAAGCATGGTCAAGTTAATATTTATGCTATACATGACGTATTAAACTACCCAGACACAACAAAGATGTAGTTGTATTTCTGAACTGAGCTGCAGGACAGGATGGAAACTGCTTAGGGGTGTCACAATGAGGCCATTGGTGACTTTAAAACAGCCACAGAGTTCAATGGCTGTGATGGGAGAAAACTGAGGATGGATCAACAACATTGTAGTTACTCCACAATAATGACCTAAATGACAGAATGAAAAGAAGATATATATACAGAATATTCCAAAACATGCATATGAATGCAACAAGGCACTAACGTAATACTGCAAATAAACATGTCAAAGGAATACACTTTTTGGCCTAAGTGCAAAGCCTTCTGTTTGGGCAATATCCAACACAACACATCACTGAGTAATTGCCTTCTTATTTTCAAGCATGGTGTTGCCTGCATCATGGCATGGGTATGCTTGATATTGACAATGACTGGGGAGTTTTTGCTTTACACCAGACACTGGTAGAGGAATTAACCATTCAGCAGGACACTAAGCTACAACCCAAACCCAAATCTACACTGGAGTTGCTTACCAATAAGACGGTGAATGTTCCTGAGTGGCCAAGTTACAGTTTTGACTTAAATCTGCTTGAAAATCTATGAAAAAAATTAAATTGTTGTCTAGCCATGATCCCCAGCACCTTGACAGAGCTTGAAGAATTTTGAAAAGAGTAATGGGCAAATATTGCACAATACAGGTGTGCAAAGCGCTTATGAAACTTGTCCTGCCTAAGTGTTTCAAACATGTATTGATTCAGGGGGGTGAATACTTATCTAATCAAACAATATTAGTGTTTTATTATTCATTAGTCTTAAATAAATAAATAATAAATAATATTCCACTTTTACATTGCAGAGTATTTTGTGTAGATCGTTGACAAAAAAAATTACAATTAGATCAATTTAATTCCCACTTTGTAACAAAATGAAATGTGAAGAAAGGGTGTGTAGACTTATTATAGGTTTTATACTGTACTGTACTTCTTGACATAGCTCATCCTAATATAAATACTACTGTACATATAATTTTATTTTCCAATTTATATACTGTCTATACACACCACATATTTATAATTTATTGTTGTGACATTTCTTAACATTTCTTGAAATTATTAGCGTTTGTATCGTATTTGCTAGACATTATATTGCACTGTTGGAGCTAGTAACGTAAGTGTTTCGCTGCACCTGCTGTATGTGTACACGACCAATAAACTTTGATTTGATTTGGGGCTTTTTACATGGAAATGCCCATATCTCTTTATAGTTTTTGGATTGTTTACCATAAAGAGAGTAAGTGAGTCTCGAGTCTCTCCTGGTTACAGTACTGCTCATCCACTGCAGGTTTAGAGTGGAACCCCCGTGGAACTTTTAACATAATATAATGTTATGTTATCCTATACAATTTTAGTACACCCTGTAGTGTATCAAATGCTCCCACCCAAATTTTTGAAGAGGCTTCCCTGAATACAATCCTCCAAACCTCCCCCCTTAAACTGTGAAACCATGAAACGTGACACATTTATAACCTAAACGTCAGTGTTTAAAACGTAAACGTTAGACATTTTAGGCCAATAAGTGTTCTCATCTTAAACACAGGCGTTTAGAATGCAAGACCAGTCAGTTTCCAAATAGTAGAACACATACACTGAGTATACAAAACATTAATAACATGACAGACTGACCAGGTGAATCCAGGTGAAAGATGTGATCCCTTATTGATGTCCACTTCAATCAGTGTAAATTAAGGGGAGGAGCCTGGTTAAAGAAGGATTTTCAAGCCTTGAGACAATTGAGACATGGATTGTGTATATGTGCCATTCAGAGGGTGAAAGGGCAATACATGGGAGGGGCCTCATTATCATATTTCCCAGCTTGCTTTGTTGCAGGTTGGTTTTTAGTTTGTTTTAATATCTATGTTTCCACATGCACATTGATGGATTAACTGAACTTATACTATACAAAGATAAATAACTTACATTTTTCTAAACTTATCCTATCTGTAAGGGGTTGGATCTATTGCACCCGTTACTGAGATGGTTGTTCCAGTTTAGATGGTTTTGGTAGTCTGTCTGTGTGGAGGTTGTGGGTGATAAAATATTCAAATTGTTAGATATCCACTCTCTGGCTAGATGCTGATAGGAAATATTAATCGTATCGCAAACCAGCGTATTGTGACTTGCAGGTCTGAAGTGGCCCATGAGCTAGGATTTTCAATCCACAATGTAGAGGATAACTAGGCCATAACTAAAGGTCTTATGAAATGTATAAAATATGGTCATACAAGGGTTTACTTTTAATTGAAACATATTCACTTAAGCAGTCACTTGTTGAAGGCTTCAGGAATATACATTATTTAATGAAACAGCATGTCTCTGTCACTAAAAAACACAGTCATGGGTGGGTATCTCTCACAAAGGCATGCTGTGAAATATACAAATGGTCACACCCTGATCTGTTTCACCTGTCTTTGGGATTGTCTCCACCCTCCTCCAGGTGTTGCTGTGTATTTATACCTGTGTTCTCTGTACCTTTGCCCCTGTTGCTGTAATAAACATTGTTACTTCGACACGGTCTGTATCGGGGTCTTACCTTTATCTTGATACAAATTAGGCTTTACACTCTACAGTGTTAAAACAACATCCCCAGTGTTTAGTGTATGAAACCTAAATGCCTTGTGCTGAATAAATGTGTTCATGTGTTTAAAAAGTGTTACAGTAAATAAACATTTTCTGGTGTTTACAATCTAAACACTGTGATGCGTTTTCATTGAAATGTCTCAATGCCTTGACTCGTTTAAAAAGTGTTACAGAAAAGTGTTTAGTCATGTGTTCAGATCGTTAACACTTGGTTTTACAAAGTACATCGCAGGGGTTCCCAAACCTTTTTGGCCCGTGACCCCACATTTTGATATCACATTGTTTTCGTGACCACACCATGTAAAAATAAATTGATGTAATCAAAGGCCTATTACAAATCAGTTTAACAGTACTTTTGACCGTATTTCAAGCTAAAGGAAGTATAGTTTAAGTGACTGAAATGCATCAGAAAGGCATTGGGAAGTTCAGAAGATTATCAGGGGTAATTGTGTATGATATTCAGTCTAGAAAAGAACATATTTTTTACTCAACTTTATTTAGTGTCTGGTCTTGTACACTCTGTTCTAATGAGTCCCATGTGGGATTGTAGAGGGCATTGAACACATACTGTATGCGTTCCTGAGAGTCTTCTCTTGTTGGGGTCATATTATACAACGCGTGGGTCTAATCTTGAATGCTGATTGGTTAAAAAGCGCATTCCAGCCGGGGTCTATTCCGCAAGTTACCACTGGCTAAATCTATTACTAAAATGCCTATTTACTCTGTTCCAACTGACTGCGCAATCCACTGTCTCATCAGCCTAGGCTGGGAAGTTAAAACTTGATCTCCACTATAAAAACCATCTTGACATTAGCTCACATTTATTTTACACTAACATTTCGTTTTCAACAGTGGAGATTTGTATAAACCTTGCTGTCTGTCTCACTGACATTTGCAACATTGTTTCAATATTCAAATTCGATCTCCAACTGTCCCATAGTAATATAATGAACGTGTAGGGGTCGGGTGTCGGGACGAGAGAGAAAGGCAGGCAGCGTTTCTCAGCCAGTCTAAATCATGAATCAGCTGGCATTATTTTGGTGGTTATATACAAAGGAACTAAATGAAGTGCAGCTAGTTTGCAGTCTTTCCAGCTTCAGTTTGAAGTTATTGTGTTAGCTGTGTTGTTGGCTTGCTCCTCTGAGCAGTGTCCTAACGAGAGAGCACATTTTCAATGCCATGCGAAATCGTGCCTCATTAGCACATTGTTATGGATGTATCCAAATAAATGTCACTAGAAAACAGCTTAAACAAATGCAGCTACTGTTGTTATTCTGTCTGCACTGTTTGACGTGACTGTAAATTAGCCATAGTTGGCTAGCTAGCAAGCAAGGGATAAGAACCTTGCCAGACAGTATGGCAATGGAACATTTAGAACGAACGACTGGGTCTTGTCCATAGATACAGAACAAAAAGACTGAACGATTGAGTCGCGTCTCTTGCAACCAAACCAATGGAACGAACGACCAGCCGGCTTGGGTAGCAACCCTAGAATAGTTTTTCGGGACTATATCTTGTGGAAGGATGAAATAGTATGAATAAATTAATCATAATACCGTTTATAATGAAAATATGTCAATCGTTATTTTAATATGTTGGTAACAACACCGTGCTAATATATCCTCCAAACACCGGCTTCTCGGGCATTATCACTTAAATATGTTGTAGCTTAAACCATTCAAAAGATAGAGCCACATCTGAAGGAAGAAGAAAACAGAAACTGCATCTAGCGGCTACTAGAGGTTACTGACATAACCCCGGTTCTCTCGTGACCCATTTTCAAATTAGGCGACCCCACATGGGGTTGCGACCCCCTGTTTGGGAAACACTGGTATATCCCCTCTGAGGCAGTGCATGAGAGCATAGCAGCATAGAGCAGAGCAACGTAGAGTGCTCCCATTGATTGTAGCACGGTAGGGGAGCATTGATTTCATGTGGAGGAGAAGAGAGGAGTCTGAACCCAGCGTAAGGAGGTAGGATCACACAGGAAAATCAGCTCTTATACAGGTCATCGTTCCCGTAGTCCCTCGGATAGACCGGCTAATACAGGTTATATGGTTATATAGGCCGGCTAATACTACTGACTATGGGTAAATGGGATTGGTTAAGATATTACTTGGAGATAAACAGTGACTCAATGAGAGACTTTGGGGACTATGGTTTATTCGGAATAATAAACCTATACAGTATATACCATACACTGGGGTATTTGGAACTAGCCACAGGATGGTTTTTCAATACCGTCAATATCGTTTCAACTAAACTCAGCAAAAAAAGAAATGTCCCTTTTTCAGGACCCTGTCTTTCAAAGATAATTTGTAAAAATCCAAATAACTTCACAGATCTTCATTGTAAAGGGTTTAAACACTGTTTCCCATGCTTGTTCAATGAATCATAAACAATTAATGAACATGCACCTGTGGAACGGTCGTTAAGACACTAACAGCTTACAGACGGTAGGCAATTAAGGTCACAGTTATGAAAATGTAGGACACTAAAGAGGCCTTTCTACTGACTCTGAACAACACCAAAAGAAAGATGCCCAGGGTCCCTGCTCATCTGCATGAATGTGCCTTAGGCATGCTGCAAGGAGGCATGAGGACTGCAGATGTGGCCGCGGCAATAAATTGCAATGTACGTACTGTGAGACGCCTAAGACAGCGTTACAGGGAGACAGGATGAACAGCTGATCGTCCTCGCATTAGCAGACCACGTGTAGCAACACCTGCATAGGATCGGTACATCCGAACATCACACCTGCGGGACAGATACAGGATGGCAACAACAACTGCCCGAGTTACACCCGGAATGCACAATCCCTCCATCAGTGCTCAGACTGTCAGCAATAGGCTGAGAGAGGCTGGACTGAGGGCTTGTAGGACTGTTGTAATGCAGGTCCTCGGCAACGTCGCCTACGGGCACAAACCCATCGTCGCTGGACCAGACAGGACTGGCAAAAAGTGCTCTTCACTGACAAGTCGCGGTTTTGTCTCACCAGGGGTGATGGTCGGATTTGAGTTTATCGTCGAAGGAATGAGCGTTACATCGAGGCCTGTACTCTCATGTTAAGTTTGCTGAAAATAAACGCAGTTGACAGTGAGAGAACGTTTCTTTTAAGTTTTTCAAAGTGTTTTATATTGAGAGTCAACTGTGATTTTTTGCTTCAGTAGAGTGATCAGGGACGTGCAACTATAGTGCAACACATTCGGCAGAATATAGCTTCATCAACAAAAGTGCAACGTTATTTGCATGGCCATCATATTTCTAATGTTTATTATGTAATTTCTTTCCAGCTACATTTCCTAATGTTTTGCTTAAAGTTAATCTAGCATTTTACCAGAGATAAGTAGGCTGGCTACACTTAGAAAAGTACAGGTGAAAAGTAGCTACACATTAGTCGGAGCGCTCTCTGCTGATAGATGCCTGTTAATTATAAATAATACATTCTCATCTGAGTGGAGAAGTGCAAATGAAGCACCAAATTAGTCTGATTAAATTAAATTAAAATGAGAAATCGTAGAAAGATATTCACATCTTATGCGTTGTCTTTTTTTCCTGCATGAAAAACACAGCATTCTGCATTAGCGCGACCCCTAAGTTTAACTTGCTAGTTATCTAAGTAAGTGTCTGAATTAATAAGGTGACGGGGCATCATTGTATTAGCGTTCTGCCATGTTTGAGCCCTTTGGATGAGATATTTGTACAGCTGCCGCTGCTATCTTGATTTCCTTACGTTTTTCTCCACTCTGTTTTGGGCCAGTCTTCTCTTCCTCCCTCTTCTCCAAGCAGTGCAGGAAGGCCAGTTGCCCTAGTGACTCCAGACTCCACACAAACATTATGTACACATGCTGCTCCAGAGCAAGTACTGTTCTTCCTTCAGACAAGCATGCGTCAAAACTGTGTTTTTCACGCTCAACAGTGTCCTGTGTGTATCAAGAATGGTCTACCACCCAAAGGACATCCAGCCAACTTTACACAACTGTGGGAAGTATTGACGTCAACATGGGCCGGTATCCCTGTGGAACGCTTTCGACACCTTGTTGAGTCCATGTCCCGACAATTTGAAGCTGTCCCATGGGCAAAAGGATCATTGTCTTCAGCTGGCTCGGATCGCAGTGTAGGCCTAATGAAACAGGCAGGGAGAGTGAGCGCGCCTTGGAAGTCAACGAACCCTTACCCTTCTGGCCCGTAGCCTTGCGTGACATCGACTCTCTCTCTCTCTCTCTCTCTCTCTCTCTCTCTCTCTCTCTCTCTCTCTCTCTCTCAGGGTCATGACAAGTGTGTTGAGTGGTGTGTGTAGATTGAGTGTGTTTGTAAGTGATGTATGCATTTGCCCATGAGGCCACTTAGGCCGCCCCTGAGAGATTGAATACGCCTGTGAGTGGACTCTCCACCACCGCATATCCACCCCATCAACAGGCCTATTAAGATTCAGCCTGGCTGCTTACAGCTCCACACCTCTGACACAACTTCAATTACTGACAGGAAGACATAGTAATGCATGCACAAACACATGCATGACATACACATCAAATCAAATCAAATGTATTTATAAAGCCCCCCTTACATCAGCTGATGTCACAGAGTGCTGTACAGAAACCCAGCCTAAAACCCCAAACAGCAAGCAATGCAGGTGTAAAAGCACGGTGGCTAGGAAAAACTCCCTAGAAAGGCCAAAACCTAGGAAGAAACCTAGAGAGGAACCAGGCTGTGAGGGGTGGCCAGTCCTCTTCTGGCTGTGCCGGGTGCAGATTATAACAGAACATGGACAAGATTTTAAAATGTTCATAAAACAGGCAGAACAGTTGAAACTGGAGAAGCAGCACGGCCAGGTGGACTCGGGACATCAAGGAGTCATCAGGCCAGGTAGGCCTTGAGGAATGGTNAGGCAGAGAATCCCAGTGGAGGGGAACCGGCCAGGCAAAGACAGCAAGGGTGGTTCGTTGCTCCAGTGCCTTTCCGTTCACCTTCACACTCCTGGGCCAGACTACACTCAGTCATAGGACCTACTGAAGAGATGAGTCTTCAATAAAGACTTAAAGGTTGAGACCGAGTCTGCGTCTCTCACATGGATAGGCAGACTATTCCATAAAAATGGAGCTCTATAGGAAAAAGCCCTACCTCCAGCTGTTTGCTTAGAAATTCTAGGGACAGTAAGGAGGCCTGCGTCTTGTGACCGTAGCGTACGTGTAGGTATGTACGGCAGGACCAAATCGGAAAGATAGGTAGGAGCAAGCCCATGTAAAGCTTTGTAGGTTAGCAGTAAAACCTTGAAATCAGCCCTTGCCTTAACAGGAAGCCAGTGTAGAGAGGCTAGTACTGGAGTAATATGATCAAATTTTGGGGTTCTAGTCAAAATTCTAGCAGCCGTGTTTAGCACTAACTGAAGTTTATTTAGTGCTTTATCTGGGTAGCCGGAAAGTAAAGCATTGCAGTAGTCTAACCTAGAAGTTACAAACGCATGGATTAACTTTTCTGCATCATTTTTGGACAGAAAGTTTCTGATTTTTACAATGTTACGTAAATGGAAAAAAGCTGTCCTTGAAACAGTCTTGATATGTTCAGAGACACACAGAGATACACACGCATACACGCACACACACACATAGGGGCATAAGTACTATCTTTCGTAGATATTTCCCCTTTGATAATCTCATGAAAGTCCCACAGTTCTGCATGGTGCTGTCTAAAGATGGCGCCCAGCATCAACATCCCTATCAGACCATATCACATCACTGTATGATGCTGTAAAGACCATGAGATAATCATACCCCCTTCCTCCCTGCCTCCTTCCCTTCCTCTCATCTCTCCCCAGCATGCTCAATGTGAGTGTAGTAGATTATTACAGACAAAGTAGGAACCTTTATCATTTGTAAGTGGATACATCAGTATGGAAGTCAATCCTAAACACTGTCATTAGTTCTTTCACGCTCTCTCGTTCTCTTTCTCTACCCTTATATAAAATCAGCAAAAAAAGAAACGTCCTGTCACTGTTAACTGCATTTATTTTCAGCCAACTTAACATGAAATATTAAATATTAAATATTTGTATGAACATAACAAGATTCAACAACTGAGACATAAACCGAACAAGTTCCACAGACATGTGACTAACAGAAATGGAATAATGTGTCCCTGAACAAAGGGGGGGTTCAAAATCAAAAGTAACAGTCAGTATCTGGTGTGGCCACCAGCTGCATTAAGTACTGCAGTGCATCTCCTCCTCATGGACTGCACCAGATTTGCCAGTTCTTGCTGTGAGATGTTACCCCACTCTTCCACCAAGGCACCTGCAAGTTTTCGGACATTTCTGGGTAGAATGGCCCTAACCCACCCTCCGATCCAACAGGTCCCAGACGTGCTCAATGGGATTGAGATCCGGGCTCTTCGCTGGCCATGGCAGAACACTGACATTCCTGTCTTGCAGGAAATCACGCACAGAACGCTGGTGGCATTGTCATGCAGGAGGGTCATGTCAGGATGTCTTCCCTGTAAAGCACAGTGTTGAGATTGCCTGCAATGACAACAAGCTCAGTCCGATGATGCTATGACACACCGCCCCAGACCATGACGGACCCTCCACCTCCAAATCGATCCAGCTCCAGAGTACAGGCCTTGGTGTAACTCTCAATCCTTCTACAATAAACGCAAATCCGACCATCACCCCTGGTGAGACAAAACCGCGACTCGTCAGTGAAGATCACTTTTTGCCAGTCCTGTCTGGTCCAGCGACGGTGGGTTTGTGCCCATAGGCGACATTGTTGCTGGTGATGTCTGGTGAGGACCTGCCTTACAACAGGCCTACAAGCCCTCAGTCCAGCCTATTGCGGACAGTCCGAGCACTGATGGAGTGATTGTGCGTTCCTGGTGTAACTCGGGCAGATGTTGTTGTCATCCTGTACCTGTCCCGCAGGTGTGATTTTCAGATGCACCGATCCTGTGCAGGTGTTGTTACATGTGGTCTGCCACTGTGAGGACGATCAGCTGTCCGTCCTGTCTCC
Organism: Hucho hucho; assembly: GCA_003317085.1. Lineage (NCBI taxonomy): Eukaryota > Metazoa > Chordata > Actinopteri > Salmoniformes > Salmonidae > Hucho > Hucho hucho. Next base: position 239,791 of record QNTS01001849.1, on the reverse strand, counting down.
CTGTAGCGCTGTCTTAGGCGTCTCACAGTACGGACATTGCAATTTATTTCCCTGGCCACATCTGCAGTCCTCATGCCTCCTTGCAGCATGCCTAAGGCATGTTCACACAGATGAGCAGGGACCCTGGGAATCTTTCTTTTGGTGTTCTTCAGAGTCAGTAGAAAGGCCTCTTTAGTGTCCTAAGTTTTTATAACTGTGACCTTAATTGCCTGCCGTCTGTAAGCTGTTAGTGTCTTCATGTTCATTAATTGTTTATCGTTCATTGAACAAGCATGGGAAACAGTGTTTAAACCCTCTACAATGAATCTCTGTGAAGTTATTTGGATTTTTACGAATTATCTTTGAATGACAGGGTCCTGAAAAAAGTTTCTTTTTTTGCTGAGTTTATATTCCACAGGAGGCTGCGGAGGGGAGAATGGCTCATAATTATGTCCGGAATGGAACAAATGGAATGGCATCAAACACACATGTTCTTAATGTATTTGATACCATTCCACTTATTCCGCTCCAGTCATTAACCGTGCCCGTTCTCCTCAATTAAAGTGCCATCAACCTCCAGTGATATATTCCATTCACCGTACAGTAGCCCTGCCTTTCCTCAGACACCATGTTAACAAGACTAGCGCTCAACATAATTAATGCGGCCCATAGTTTTTAAGGCAGCGCTGGGAAAATTCCAAGATGGATGGACCATGGCACACTCAATTTATTCTCCATGACAGGGTAGGTCTTTAAGCACGTGTGTGTGGTGTGTGTGTCTGTGCACTGTATTCTTTCTCCGTGCTAGGGTGAAAGTTAAAGCACGGGGAGATTTATACGAGAACAAAGTCTACTAGTCTGCCTCATCACCCCGGCATTTGTGATTAATTTAATTGTGCCGTTTCACACCCCTCCCTCGAACAAACGTAATCTCATTATATTATACTCACTGTCTGTTGTTCTTTTCATTAGGCCTTGACTGCCTCGAAAATTGTGAAAAGAAATAGACATGCATGGAGGTGAATTGTATGAGCTTGTTGTTATAGGAATAGGAGCCATTCTCACACAATGGGGTTCCAATATACACTGCATTGGCTATTCCCATTTAATTTTTCATTTTAGGGTCATTTTAACTAAAATCTATATTAGATACGCCACGTTTTTTTCTCTAGACATCACATTTAACTAAAAACGACATAAAAAAACTATAGGGTTTAAAATTGAGATTAACTCATGCAAAACCAATGACAGTGTGGACACAGACTGCAGGGTGAGTTTTAAATTGCATTTTGGAGTTTAGGGATGAGAGATGGAGGGATGGAGAAGAGGAGAGAGATTTTGTGTGTGAGAGTGAGATGGAGAGAGAGACAGAAAGAGAGGGAGAAGGAGGAAGTGTGTGAGGGTGTGTTTGAGAAAATGAGTGTGCCTATGTGTGTGAATGTCTCTGTTTGTCCGTGAGACAGAAATAGGTGTGTTTGTGTGTGTGAGAGCGAGCGAATGATAGTGTGCATGCTCAAATGCCCTATTCCCTATTTAGTGCACTACTGTCGGATGTAGAAGCATAAGCATTTTGCTACACCCCCAATAATATCTGCTTACCATGTGTATGTGACCAATACAATCTGATTTGATTTGATTGGGACACAGCCTGAGTATGCAGGCCAGCCGTGGTAGAGAAACTCAGAAAGAACAAATTTGAATGGTCACGTACACATATTTTGCAGGTGCAGTGAAATGCTTATGTTTCTATCTCCAACAGTGCAGTAATACCTAACAATAGAAAACAATACACACAAATAGAGAAGAAAGGAATTCATAAATATCAGGATGAGCAATGTCAGTTCCCGAAATATAAATATATATGTCTGTTTCTAGACATTATGGACAGTATATCAATAGAAAAGGTGTGTACAACAGTGGTTATATACAATAGGATAAGACTTGACTAGATTACAGTACGTACAGTGCATTTGGAAAGTATTTAGACACCTTGACTTTTTCCACATATTGTTACGTTACAGCCTTATTCTAAAATGTACTAAATTGTTTTCTTTCCTCATCAATCTACTCACAATACCCCACAATGCCAAAGCAAAAACAAGTTTTTAGAAATGTTTGCAAAGTATTAAAAATAAAATAAAAAATATCACATTTACATAAGTATTCAGACCCTTTACTCAGTACTTTGTTGAAATACCTTTGGCAGCGATTACAGCCTCGTGTTTTATCGGGTATGACGCTACAAGCTTGGCACAACTGTATTGGGGAGTTTCTCCCATTATTCTCTGCAGATCCTCTCAAACTCTGTCAGGTTGGATGGAGAGCGTTGATGTATAGCTATTTTCAAGTTTCTCCAGAGATGTTCGATCGGGTTCAAGTCTGGGCTCAGGCTTGGCCACTCAAGGACATTCAGAGACTTGTTCCGAAGCCGCTCCTGCTTTGTCTTGGCTGTGTGCTTAGGGTTGTTATCCTGTTGGAAGGTGAACCTGAGCCCCAGTCTGAGGTCCTGAGCCCTCTGGAGCAGGTTTTCATCAAGGATCTCTCTGTACTTTGCTCCGTTCATCTTTCCCTCATTTCTGACTAGTCTCCCAGTCCCTGCCGTTGAAAAACATCCCCACAGCATGATACTGCCACCACCATGCTTCACCATAGGGATGGTGCCAGGTTTCCTCCAGACGTGATGCTTGGCAAACAGGCCAAAGAGTTCGATCTTGCTTTCATCAGGCCAACGAATCTTGGCAAACTCCAAGCATGCTGTCATGTGCCTTTTACTGAGGAGTGGCTCCCGTCTGGCTACTCTACAGTAAAAGCCTGATTGGTGGAGTTCTGCAGAGATGGTTGTCCTTCTGGAAGGTTCTCCCATCTCCACAGAGAAACTCTGGAGCTCTGTCAGACTGACCATCAGGTTCTCTGTCACCTCTCTGACCAAGGCCCTTCTCCCCCGATTGCTCAGTATGTCTGGGAAGCCAGCTCTAAGAAGATTATTGGTGGTTCCAAACTTCTTCCATTTAAGAATGATGGAGGCCACTGTGTTCTTTGGGACCTTCAATGCTGCAGACATTTTTTGGTACCCTTCCCCAGATCTGTGCCTCGACACAATCCTGTCTCGGAGCTCTACGGTAAATTCCTTCGGCCTCATGACCTGGTTTTCTGACATGCACAACTGTGGGACTGGTGTCTGCCTTTCAAATCATGTCCAATCAAAGGATGATCATCGGAAACAGGATGCACCTGAGCTCAATTTTGAGTCTCATAGCAAAGGGTCTGAATAATTATGTAAATTATGTATTTCTGTTTTTTATTTTTAATACATTTTTTTAAAAGTCGAAAAACCTGTTTTCGCTTTGTCATTATCGGGTACATATTCATTTAATCCATTTAATAATTAGGCTATAACCTAACAAAAGGTGGAAAAGTCAATGGGTCTGAATACCTTCCGAATGCGCTGTACATATGAAGTTGGTAAAACAGTATGTAAACACTATTAACTTCTTCGGGATCGGTGTCTGATTAGCATGAGGTTGTAAGTAACAAGAACATTTCCCAGGACATAGACATATCTGATATTGGCAGAAAGCTTAAATTGTTGTTAATCTAACTGCACTGTCCAATTTACAGTAGCTACTATAGGGAAATAATACCATGCTATTGTTTGAGGAGAGTGCAACATTTTGAACATGAAAAGTTATTCATAAACAAATTAGGCACATTTGGGCAGTTTTGAAACAACATTTTGAACATAAATGCAATGGTTCATTGGATCAGTCTAAAACTTTGCACATACACTGATGCCATCTAGTGGCCAAATTCTAAATTGTACCTTGGCTGGAATAATACATATTGGCCTTTCTCTTACATTTCAAAGATGGTACAAAAAAAGTACAAAAGACTGGTTGTTTTTTTCTTTGTATTATCTTCTACCAGATCTATTGTTATTTATTTTCCTACATTCCTTTCACGTTTCCATAAACTTCAAAGTGTTTCCTTTCAAATGGTACCAAGAGTATGCATATCCTTGCTTCAGGGCCTGAGCTACAGGCAGTTACATTTGGATATGTCATTTTAGGTGGAAATTGGTCAAAAGGGTCTAATCCTTAAGAGGTTAAAGTGACAAGGGTTCAATGACTATGTACATAGGGCAGCAGTCCCTAAGATGCAGGGTAGAGTACCCGGGTGGTAGTCGTCTAGTAACTGTGACTAAAGTTCAGGGCAGGGTACTGGGCAGAGGCCAGCTAGTGGTGACTATTTAACAGTCTGATGTCCTCGAGATAGAAGCTGTTTTTCAGTCTCTCAGTTCCAGCTTTGATGCACCTGTACTGTCTCTGCCTTCTATATGGTAGCGAGGTGAACAGGCCGTGGCTCGGGAAGCCTTTCTGTGACACCGGGTGCTGTAGATGTCCTGGAGGGCAGGCAGTGTGCCCAGCCCAGTTCAGCACAGCCACGCTACAGCGCAGGGAAGGCAGCCATGGTGTTGTAGAGTAGCAGCAGCTTGGCGGATGGAGCTTTTAATTGACTCACAGCGACTTTCAGCCCCTATAGCGGAGGGAGGGCATGAATAAAGCGAATGGAATTATGCTTTTGTTTCTAACAGAAGGGGTTTCATTAAGAGACACAATAAACCAAGCTGTTGCCTTCCTCCTCTCCTCTCCTCTCCTCTCCTTTCCATCTCTCTCTTCCCTTCTCCTTTCCCCCAGTGCTGCTGCATGCTTACAGGTGAAGGTCTCAAGCCACTGCCTTTTTAGTTTACCGGCTAGCTAACTGCAGTCATTTTCAAAACAGTGCCTGCCCTGAACACTATAGTACACAGTCATGACTGCATGTAATTAGGGTTTGAAGATAATGTTGGATTAGTAGTGAGTAGTAAAATGGTGCCGACAGATATGGCAGCTCTGCTTCTAGCTCCTAAACTAGAATGGTTATTTCTTACATTGTGGATTATTTCCTACATTATTAGCTCAGATTTTTTGGGGTGTTTTTACATACACCAGGATTACAACCAGGAATACGACTTTCCTGAATTGTGTCCAGAGAATTCCAGAGGCTGCTCCAAAACACCGTCGGCGGAGAAGAGATATTTGGAGTGGACTTCCCATCTGACTCAGGAGGCGTGCACACCATCCACCGCTTCCGATTATATTACTCGCTACATCGCGCAGACAGAAATAAAGAACTCTCCGGGAAGAAGAAAAGCGGGGGTGTATGTTTCATGATTAACTACTCATGGTGTGATTGTGATAACATACAAAAACTCAAGTCCTTTTGTTCACCCGAGCTAGAATACCTCACAATCAAATGCAGAGTGTATTACCTCCCAAGAGAATTCTCTTCAGTTATAGTCACAGCAGTGTATTTTCCCCCTCAAGTCGATACCACGACAGCCCTTAAAATAACTACACTGGACTTTATGCAAACTGGAAAACACATATCCTGAGGCCGCATTTATTGTAGCTGGGGATTTTAACATATTTGAGGCAAAAGCTACCGAAGTTCTACCAACACATTGACTGTAGTACTCGCTCTGGAAAAACATTGGACCACTGCTACTCAACTATTCGAGTTGCCTACAAAGTCCTCCCACGCCCTCCCTTCGGCAAATCTGATCACGACTCCATTTTGCCCCTCCCTTCCTGCAGGCAGAAACTCAAACAGGAAGTACCGGTGCTAAGGTCTGTTCAACGCTGGTCTGACCAATCAGAATCACGTGGACTGGGATGTGTTCCGGGTAGCCTCTGAGAATATTATTGACTAATACATGGATACGGTGACTGAGATAATCAGGAAGTGTATAGGATATGTTGTACCCACTACGACTATTAAAACCTACCCAAAACAGAAACCGTGAATAGATGGCAGCATTTGCGTAAAACTGAAAGCGCGAACCATCGCATTTAACCATGGCAAAGTGACTGGGAATATGGCCGAATACAAACAGTGTTGTTATTCCCTCCATAAGGTAATCAAACATGCAAAACGTCAGTACAGAGACAAAGTGGAGTTGTAATTCAACGGCTAAGACATGAGACGTATGTGGCAGGGTCTACAGAAAATCATGGACTACAAAGGGAATCCCAGCCACGTCTCGGACACCACCATGCTTCCAGACAAGCTAAACACCTTCTTTGCCCGCTTTGAGGATAACACAGTGCCACCGACGTGGCCCGTTACCAAGGAGTGTGGACTCTCCATCTCCGTGGCCAACGTGAGTTAGACGTTTAAGCGTGTTAAACCATTTAAGGCTGTCGGCCCAGACGGCATCCCTAGCCGCGTCCTCAGAGCATGCGCAGACCAGCTGGCTGGAGTGTTTACTGACATATTCAATCTCTCCTTATTCCAGTCTGCTGTCCCTACTTGCTTCAAGATGTCCACAACTGTTCCTGTACCCGAGAAAGCAAAGGTAACTGAACTAAATGACTATCGCCCCGTGGCACTCACTTCTGTTATCATGAATTGCTTTGAGATTCTATTTAAGGATCATATCACCTCTACCTTACCTGACACCCTAGACCCACTTCAATTTGCTTACCGCCCCAATAGATCCAATGACGATGCAAACGCCATTGCACTGCACACTTCTTTATCCTATCTGGACAAGAGGAAGACCTATGTAAGAATGCTGTTCATTGACTATAGCTCATTCAACACCATAGTACCCTCAAAGCTCGTCATTATGCTCGGGGCCCTGGGACTGAACATCGCCCTGTGCAACTGGGTCCTGGACTTCCTGACGGACTGCCCCCAGGATGTCAAGGTAGGAAACAACACCCCTACTTTGCTGATCCTCAATACAGGTGCCCCACAAGGGTGCGTGTTCAGCACCCTCCTTTACTCCCTGTTCACCCATGACTGCGTGGCCACGCACGCCTCCAACTCAATCATCAAGTTTTCAGACGACACAACAGTAGTAGGCCTGATTACCAACAATGACGAGACAGAAAACAGGGAGGAGGTGAGGGCCCTAGGAGAGCGGTGCCAAGAAAATAACCTCTCACTCAAAGTCAACAAAACAAAGGAGCTGATCGTGGACTTCAGGAAACAGCAGAGGGAGCACGCTCCTATCCACATTGACGGGACGGTTCATCAGCGTACACATCACTGACGATCTGAAATGGTCCACCCACACAGACAGTGAGGTGAAGAAGGCGCAATAGTGCCTCTTCAACCTCAGGCGGCTGAGGAAATGTGGCTTGGCCCCTAAAACCCTCGCAAACTTTTACAGATGCACAATTGAGAGCATCCTGTTGGGCTGTATCACCACCTGGTACGGCAACTGCACCGCCTGCAACTCCAGGGCTCTCCAGAGGGTGGTGTGGCATCACCGGGGGCAAACTACCTGCCCTCCACAGGACACCTACAGCACCTGATGTCACAGGAAGGCCAAAAAGATCATCAAGGACATCAACCACCCAAGCCACGGCCTGTTCAAAGCTGGGACCCAGAGACTAAAAAACAGCTTCTATCTCAAATGCCATCAGACTGTTAAATAGCCAATCACTAGCTTCCAAACGGTTACGCAATGCTGCACCTTAGAGGCCCTATATACATGCTGCCCTATATACATAGACTTAGAATCACTGGCCACTTTAATAATGGAACACTAGTCACTTTAGTAATGTCAACATACTGCTTTACTAATCTCATACAGTGGGGCAAAAAAGTATTTAGTCAGCCACCAATTGTGCAAGTTCTCCAACTTAAAAAGATGAGAGAGGCCTGTAATTTTCATCATAGGTACACTTCAACTATGACAGACGAAATGAGAAAAAGAAATCCAGAAAATCACATTGTAGGATTTTAAATTTATTTATTTGCAAATTATGGTGGAAAATAAGTATTTGGT
>QNTS01001849.1:180380-231581 GCA_003317085.1 Hucho hucho | reverse complement strand
ACCAAATACTTATTTTCCACCATAATTTGCAAATAAATTCATTAAAAATCCTACAATGTGATTTTCTGGATTTTTTTTCCTCATTTTGTCTGTCATAGTTGAAGTGTACCTATGATGAAAATTACAGGCCTCTCTCATCTTTTTAAGTGAGAGAACTTGCACAATTGGTGGCTGACTAAATACTTTTTTGCCCCACTGTATGTATATACTGTATTCTACTCTACTGTATTTTTGTCGATGCCACTCCGCTCTATCTAATATTTATTTACTTCTTAATTCCATTCTTTTACTTTTAGATTTGTGTGTATTGTTGTGAATTGTTAGATACTACTGCACTGTTGGAGCTAGGAACACAAGACTTTCACTACACCTGCAATAACATCTGCTAAATATGTGTATGTGACCAATCAAATTTGATTTGATTTGATTAGGGTTAGGGTTTTATCAGGTCAACAGTCTCTGGCAGTTTATAAAGAGGATACTACAGCTGAGCAGGCTTTGTAGTGCAACACAATTTGTACATGTATAAGCACATGCATCCTTATTCAACACAGTGGATAATACAATAGATGATGTCCTACTCTTTTACCGGTAGCCCTTTTCTTCTGCTTCGCAAAATTTCTTTTAGCACATTTTGCCCAGAGGGAGCAAAATGTGATTTCATTAAAGAAGCTCTAGGATCTCTGTAATGTCATATGGAAGCATATTGTTCGTATCGATAAACGAATTGGATGACATTCCTACTGCTACACAGAGCCATGTGTTTAGAATGTGTGGCTCTGCTGCTCCATATTTTTAAATAGGGCCGCGGCACGCGGGTTAGGCCAATTGGCAGGTCAGAATAGTAGGGTGTTGGGGGTACATTATATTCACACACACAAGAGATGTACACAGTCAAGGAATTAGTTCCTCAATTTTATTTATTCATTTCCCACAGAGGCAATTTGATGGTTGGTTTAATCCATCTTTGTAATGTCGCCGGAGCAGCCGTTTCCCCTCTGACACAGGAAGGGGTTCGGGAGGGGGGGGGATAAATATCCATAACAGAATATTGGGTAGCTCGAAAAAAGACTAGGAGACGAGACAAGAGGAGAGTAGGGGCCGCAGATGCCATGTCTGTTCAATCTCTGTTTCAATCTACTGTTATATATTGCTACTTTGAAGAGTAGACCCCTCTACACACACACACACACACACACACACACACACACACACACACACACACACACACACACACACACACACACACACACACACACACACACACACACACACACACACACACACACACACACACACACACACACACACACACACACACAGACAGACAGACAGATGGGCCACACCTGAGTAATGAGAAAATATAAGTGGGTTTGAAAATCCATATGGTAGAAGAGCTAGTGCTTTAGGGCCACTCAAGCTGCACAGATCCACTTCACAGGCCACAGAGCCAGGCGCACAGACAGACAATCAGCTTGCTACAATCAGTAGAGCTCAGAGCCTATCAGGCCAAATCTTTATCAGGAGAACCTCTATGACGTCTGATGAGTCTGGTATTATGACCTTAGAGGACAAGGACAAGGGCTATCGTGCAACTTAGAATGCATGCCCAGTTCATTAGTGTGAACATTTAAATAGAGCCTATGCTGTTGAATTTCCTGATGTAAGAATAACATGCAAGAAGGAGAGGAGATGAGGAGATAAGGAGAGGAAGCTACTGTAAACCATTGAAATGCAGCCGAGGACTTCCAATCAACCAATTAACAACTTATCCCATTATAAACCCCCCTTCCCTTAATATCCTGTCCTCCCGCATGCTGTCCAAGAGGAAAAGCATTATTTTGTCAAAGTTTTGTCTGAACATCCCCCTGTGTTAATGGTAAAGAAAATGTTTGTGTACTTCTCTCTCAGTGGCACCCTGGGACTGCTTGTCAGCTAAACCGCTAGATCAAGGGACTGTTACACCATTTCAGCACTGTGACCTAATTATGCCGAGTGAACGACACACGCACACACACAGAGCGAGAATGCAAAAGCTCTGTCAGATCAGTTTAATGCGCATTAAGACATGGAAGGCTTTGTACTTGGTGTCTCATTATTTTCCTCTATAACTGCGTTCTGCATGGGCTTCATAAAAATAAAAATAAATCTGAGTTTGCTCTTCATTAACCAATGTCACACTGTTTGTGCTTAAATATTTTCTTCTGACATATATATACAGTAACAGTCAAAGGTTTTGACACACCTACTCATTCAAGGGTTTTTATTTATTTGTACTATTTTCTACATTGTAGAATAATAGTGAAGACATAAAAACTATGAAACAACACAGCCTGGAGGTGTGTTTTGGGTCATTGTCCTGTTGAAAAACTAAGCGCAAACCAGATGGGATGGCGTATCGCTGTAGAATGCTGTGGTAGCCATGCTGGTTAAGTGTGCCTTGGATTCTAAATAAATCACTGACAGTGTCACTGGCAAAGCACCCCCACACCATCACACCTCCTCCTCCATACTTCACGGTGGGAACCACACATGCGGAGATAATCCGTTCACCTACTCTGCATCTCACAAAGACGCAGTGGCTAGAACCAAAAATCTCAAATTTGGACTCATCAGACAAAAGGACAGATTTCCACCGGTCTAATGTCCATTACTCATGTTTCTTGGCCCAAGCAAGTCTCTTCTTACTATTGGTGTCCTTTAGTATTGGTTTCTTTGCAGCAATTCAACCATGAAGGCCTGATTCACGTAATCTCCTCTGAACAGTTTATGTTGAGATGTGTCTGTTACTTGAACTCTGTGAAGCATTTATTTGGGCAGCAGTCTGAGGTGCAGGTAACTCTAATGAACGTATCCTCTACAGCAGAGGTAACTCTGGGTCTTCCTTTTCTGTGGTGGTCCTCATGAGAGCCAGTTTCATCATAGCACTTGATGGTTTTTGCAACTGTACTTGAAGAAACTTTCAAAGTTCTTGAAATGTTCCACATTGAATGGCCTTCATGTCTTAAAGTAATGATGGACTGTCGTTTCTCTTTGCTTATTTGAGCTGTTCTTGCCATAATATGGACTTGTTCTTTTACTAAATAGGGCTATCTTCTGTGTACCACCCCTACCTTGTCACAACACAACTGATTGGCTCAAACGCATTAAGAAGGAAAGAAATTCCACAAATTAACTTTTAAGAAGGCACCTGAAGCTGGTTGAGAGAATGCCAAGAGTGTGCAAAGCTGTCATCAAGGCAAATAGTGGCTACTTTGAAGAATCTCAAATATAAAATATATTTTGATTTGTTCAACACTTTTTTGGTTACTACATATGTTCCATATGTTGTTTCATAGTTTTGATCTCTTCACTATTGTTCTACAATGTAGAAAATAGTAAAAATAAAGAAAAACCCTGGAATGAGTAGGTACTTCCAAACTTTTTACTGGTACTCTATATACAGTTGAAGTCGGAGGTGTGCATACACTAAAGTTGGCGTCATTAAAACTCATTTCTTGTTAACAAACTATAGTTTTGGCAAGTCGGTTAGGACATCTACTTAATGCATGACACAACTATTTTTTCCAACAACTGTTTACAGACAGATTATTTCACTTATAATTCACTGTTTCACAATTCCAGTGGGTCAGAAGTTGACTGTGCCTTTAAACAGCTTGGAAAATTCCAGAAAATGATGTCATGGCTTTAGAAGCTTCTGATAGGCTAATTGACCTAATTTGAGTCAATTGGAGGTGTACCTGTGGATGTATTTCAAGGCCTACCTTCAAACTCAGTGCCTCTTTGCTTGACATCATGGGAAAATCAAAAGAAATCAGCCAAAACCTCAGAAAAACGAATGTAGACCTCTACAAGTCTGGTTCATCCTTCGGAGCAATTTCCAAACGCCTGAAGGTACCACGTTCATCCGTACAAACAATAGTACGCAAGTATAAACACCATGAGACCACGCAGCCATCATACCGCTCAGGTAGGAGACGCATTCTGTCTCCTAGAGATTAACGTACTTTGGTGCGAAAAGGGCAAATCAGTCCCAGAACAACAGCAAAGGACCTTGTGAAGATGGTGGAGGAAACAGGTACAAAAGTATCTATATCCACAGTAAAACGAGTCCTATATCGACATAACCCGAAAGGCCGCTCATCAAGTAAGAAGCCACTGCTCCAAAACCATCATAAAAAAGCCAGACTACGGTTTACAACTGCACATGGGGACAAAGATTGTATTTTTTGGAGAAATGTCCTCTGGTCTGATGAAACAAAACTAGAACTGTTTGGCCATAATGACCATCGTTATGTTTGGAGGAAAATGGGGGAGGCTTGCAAGTCGAAGAACACCATCCCAACCGTGACGCAAGGGGGTGGCAGCATCATGTTGTGGGGTTGCTTTGCAGCAGGAATGACTGGTGCACTTCACAAAATAGATGGCATCATGAGGGAGGAAAATTATGTGGATATATTGAAGCAACATCTCAAGACATCAGTCAGGAAGTTAAAGCTTGGTTGCAAATGGGTCTTCCAAATGTACAATGACCCCAAGCATACTTCCAAAGTTGTGGCAAAATGGCTTAAGGACAACAAAGTCAAGGTATTGGAGTGGCCATCACAAAGCCCTGACCTCAATCCTATAGAAAATGTGTGGGCAGAACTGAAAAAGCGTGTGCGAGCAAGGAGGCCTACAAACCTGATTCAGTTACACCAGCTCTGTCAGGAGGAATGGGCCAAAATTCCCCCAACGTATTGTAGGAAGCTTGTGGAAGGCTACCCGAAATGTTTGACCCAAGTTAAACAATTTAAAGGCAGTTCTACCAAATACTAATTAAGTGAATGTAAACTTCTGAACAACTGGGAATGTGATGAAAGAAATAAAAGCTGAAAGAAATAATTCTCTCCACTATTATTCTGACATTTCACAATCTTAAAATAAAGTGGTGATCCTAACTGACCTAAAACAGGCAATTTTTACTACGATTAAATGTCAGGAATTGTGAAAAACTGAGTTTAAATGTATTTAGCTAAGGTGTATGTAATCTTCCGACTTCAACTGTATACACTGAGTGTACAAAACATTATAAACAACTGCTCTTTCCATAACATGACCAGGTGAAAGCTATGATTCCTTATTGATGTCACTTAAATCCACTTCAATCAGTGTCGATGAAAGGGAGGTGATCGGTTAAAAATGATTTTTAAGCCTTGAGACCATTGAGACATGGATTGTGTGTGAGCCATTCAAAAGAGAAAAGATGTAAGTGTCTTTGAAAAGGGTATGGTAGTAGCTGCCAGGTGCACCGGTTTGCGTCAAGAACTGCAATGCTGCTGGGTTTTTCACGCTCAACAGTTTCCTGTGTGTAATCAAGAACGGTCCACCACCCAAAGGACATCCAGCCAATTTGAACAACTTTGGGAAGCATTGGAGTCAACATGGGCCAGCATCCCTATGGAACGCTTTTGACAGCTTGTAGATTCCATGCCCTGACAAATTGAGGCTGTTCTGAGGGCAAAAGGAGGGGTGCAAGTCAATATTAGGAATTTGTTCCTAATTTTTTATACACTCAGTGTACAGTAGATCTCATATATCTACTATGTAGGTTAGTGGTAGTCTTACTGCTGCTGGTCAAAATGTTTGGCCTGTTACACACATTGTTGTGTGGTTTTATAGGAGAAAATCATTCAGACGTTCTACCTTTCAAATGAGGGTAAGTACTCTGATTTGTTATATTGCTTTATTGGAAGATCTACACATATTCACACACTACCCAACAATGCTTAGCACAGTAGATTAATGCCTTTTATAACATGCCTCAATTCACTAGAGAGAACATACAAGTCTTTGACTAAGTAATCGCACGTATGCGTTCCTTTTCATGGCATTTTCTGAATCTGGAGCCCCATCCTAGACAACTTCCCCGTCGAACGATTACAATGACTGAAGACTGAACGTTCAAGGAGCAATCAAGTTGGCTCTCCACAATATTATCTAATAGAACCATGGAGGCAATCCATTTCAGAGAAATGGAGGGAAAATGCTACATAGCACATGAATGGGATTGTGCTCATTCAGTCTTCCTCCAAATAGAAACCTTTCAAGTTGATGAAACAAATGGTACATTGCTGTAATCCCCCTACACACACACACACACACACACACACACACACACACACACACACACACACACACGTAAAATAACTTTATTTAGATACAATGCCCATGGCTACACTCTTAGAAAAAAGGGTTCCAAAAGGTTTATGCGGCTGTCGCCATAGGAGAACCCTTTTTGGATCCAGGTAGAACCCTTTTTGGTTCCATGTAGAACCCTCTGTGGAAAGGGTTAGGGTTAAGGTTAGGGTTAGGGTTAAAAGAGGGATCGGAATTTGTAGCTTGAAGGGTTTTTTAAACCCAGTCACTTTAGCTGGAGACATTCTCTGGCGTCCAAAGTTCCTAGAAAACCCTTGAGCCTCCCTACTCTCATAAACAATTGCTGTGACTTCAAATGTGTGTTTAAATCCACCATCCGTGTGAGCTACTACAGTGTAAGGCCTGGAAAGCAGTGGAGTAGAATAGAGCTGAAAACCATACATACAGTAACAACTCTGTAGTAAACACGGTTCCATAGAAGTAATGGGTTAAATAAGCAGTTTTCTCCAGATTTGATGATTGCATGTCGATCCCGCTCCCTTACCCGCGGCAGATGAGTGTCTCGAGGGGGAAAAGAGTGTCGCTTCTCTTTTGTTAAGATGTGCATTAGCAATGCAAATCCCCATGGAAAATTTGCCAAGCAGCCATTAAAATGCAAAACATAGATACAGGGTATAAACAGATGTGTGAAGGGAAAGGGGGGAAACATTAGCATTCACTGTAAAGCATTCTCACAATCCCCCATCCATCGTTTTACACAAATAGGAAGGCTATTGTCTAAATATGTTCATAGTGAATAAAGGGGAGGGTGATCCTGCCACGCAGTCAGTCAACCAGCCAACCAGGTTTCGGAAGCCTTTCAATGTCACACTTCATGCCTGTGCACTCACTCCTCTTGGAGAATTAACATGCAGTACTGTTGAAGGTTCACTCTGACGTTGACTACTGTACAATACAGCTGTGTTGACAGTGGTAGGTTGAATGCTCAGAGCCTATTAGGGTGCAGTAGCAGGTGTGGTGAAACATGTTAGACAAGAGAGATGAACTGTATACTAAAAAATGGAATGGTTAAGTATGTGATCAGGTGTTTCATTTTCAAGAACCATACACCCGATCAGAAGGGCAAGAGGGACATTTCTTGAAAAGAGTACGTTCTCACAATGCATTACTATTTGCAGGGGACTACAAAGAATACATATTGTACGATTTCTCAATCCACTCCTTGTGTTAAGTGTACATCAGCTAGGTGATATTCGGTAGAAAGAAGAGGATAAAGGACTAAAGTACTGTACAGCTGTGTTGACAGTGTTGAGGTGAATACACAGAGCCTATTAGGATGCCAACAGCAGGTATTGTGAAATGTGTTTCACAATTCAGAATATGATCAGGAATTCACTTCACTGACTATGCATTAAAAGGATCAACGAAAGACATATCTTGTTACAGACTAAGTTTTCACTCATTACCTTTAGCGAGTGATGCCATTTTGGAGAATAGTACAAATGTACTGTCAGGAAACTAAAGAATAATACAGTTCACTCATTCATCCTCTTCTACCTAGCTAGCTCTTGTGGCCTACAATTAATACCAGTCTTTTGGTTTTTAAATGCAACAACTGGGCATGACCTTTCCAATGGTTCAATTTGGCCTTTTACATGCTCAAAATACATTGCACTTTGCAAGTCGTTTAATGGGAATCTGGGAATCTATCTATGTGTGGTTTCTAAGCAACCGCTCTGTTTTGAGATGAGTTCCCTGCATGGTCGGAGTATGGTGGCCTGGGGGAACCGTTTAGGTCCCTGGCTGTCACTTCCTGCTGGATGTGCTAATGAATTTACCTCCCGCTCTGCACGTCCAACTGCTCCTAATTTCCCCATCGTTCACAACCTTCAAGTTCATGGTTTTATGATGAATCCGCTTTCTCCCTTCTACATCTGATACAGATAGATGCTGAGTCACCAGTGATGGTAAGTGAATCTAAAGAGAGAGGGAGAGGGGGATACAGAGTGCATCCAATTTGTAGTGCTTCTGTTGGTTCTCTCTACTAATTATAAAATATGAATGCGGATTCTCACCCCTCTTAATATTTTCATATTACTTCTCCATTACTATGCCCTCGAGCCGTGACAGCCTCTCCAACCATCGCCACTGTCAAACCCTGACGGGATGAGTAGGATAAGGATCAGGGAGTAGTGTGCTTGCCACGGTAAGGGAAGTGTTATGACACCAGAATTTCAACAGGCGCCATATGGGTGACATATAACACAAAATATAAAGCCTGATGACGTAAGTATGTGTGTCACAAATATGCACCTATCCATGTGTCTTTCACAGCCTTGACTCTGCCGCCTTAAGGACAGAGGTGAACCTTAGTCTGTGAGGGCAGATGTGGGTGCAGGCGTGAAGCCAGGTGACTTCTATTAGAGGTGAGAAGTATTACTCTGTGAGGGCCAGCGTGGGCCAAGGCTTTTGAATCAGGTGTAAAACAGAAGGAATTACAAATGGGCTGGAAGAAAAACCTGCACTCACATTGGCCCTGGCAAGGTAAAATTGCCCACCCCTGCTCCAGGGTGTAAGGCTCTCTGGCTGAACACAAAAAGCATTGTCTTCCCTAAGGATATAAGACAGTTATTTTTCCTCAAGCTAACCTTTTTTCCCAAGTTGTTTTGCACATGGTCTTGTAATTTAATTCTGCGTGTTTGCGTCGCACTCTCAAGACTGCGCACCAGACACACACACATGCTTAAGTGGCATTTTAAATACTGCTGTGCAACAATCCAAATTCAGAATGTTTCAAGCTAATTGCCATGGTTTAATCACTCTACTATTCTATTTACTAAGGAAATCTAAGCAAACCAGCAACCTTTTCTCAGAAAAGAAATTAAACTGCATGTAATTGTTTACCAACCCCTGAGAGTTGTGGCCTGAATCCCTTCGAGACATTCCCATTCCAATAGTATGCTTAGGCAATCAAACCTTGAACAAACTGTGAGGCAATCAAATGCTTGAGTTATGATCCCTCAAAATACAAAACAGATTACATTTCTTAGTGAAAATAACATTTCTAGCACCCAAGTGCCCAAAAAGTCAACACAATCTCACAAAATGGTTCATGTATAAATATCTACAAAAAGTTTGGGGTCCTATTACATCCAATCTGAATTAATCAGATCCAATCCAATTTACAATGACACCAGAAAAAGTTAATTAGGCAATACGATGCAAGGCGTCCGTCAGAAGTTGAACTGACGCTTTCCTCTGCCTCGGCAATTACGCTTTATGCTGAAATACCAATTTGCGAAATGTCCCCACCTCGCAGCAGGTTGTCTCTGGTTTGAAATGGCAGAGGCACAGATTGAGTTAGCACAATGTAATCGCTAAAGCAGCGCCATAACAACAATCCTATCCAATCAGTTTAGACAGATTGTTATTGAGACCTGTCGCCACGGAAACAATGGCATTTCACTGAAACCACTTTGGTATGCTCATTTAGGTTCTGAAACACTATAGCTTAATACCGCCTATCAATTAATGGCCTTGTGCTTTCGAATCCACCACCACGCTCATTTTTGTTATTAATTTGTGATGCTTGCACACGTTACCATAAGCAAGATGCATTTTCGGAGAAACAGAAAGGAGGGAAGGAATAAAACGAAGAGGTAAAAAGACAATTCACACCTTGATTGAAACTGGGGGTAAAAGACTTGTAGTTCCACTGAATTAAGTGACTGAAACTTTAAATCCACCCTGGGACTGAAATCTGAGCAGGGTATATCACTTTCCCTCCTCTCTCTTATCAGACACCTGACAATTACACACCTTTCTCATCATCATCACAGAGGACTCCATGGTCTAGTTCCAGGCTGACTTTTGTAGTGTACGAACAACAAGAGAAAACTTTTGGCTGGCTCGGTGGTGGTGTAGCAGGAAAGTGGGCATGCACACACTGCAGCACCTACTCCCGTGCTGTTTACGGGAATAAATGACAAGTTCAATTTATGAAACCACTGACACGATCAGCTTCTACATAAATTACCATCATGGCAACGCTGCTGGGCCCGCTAGGCTGACAGCTTTACGGCACTGCTCCAAGTGTGGGTATATGTGTGCGTGTATGAATATATGTGTGTGTGACTATGTGTGTGTGAGAGAGAGTGCGTGTATGTGTGTAACTGATTGTGTGCGTGTGTGTCCCTTTCTGTGCCTGTGTGCGTGTGAAAGAAAGAGAGAGTGTGTGCATGTGTGTGTGACAGATTGACTGTGTGTGTGTGTGTGTGTGTGTGTGTGTGCGCGCGGGTGTTCCTCCCCTGCCAATCATTGGAGAGTGACAGGCCGCAGGGATCAGGTAGGATGAAACACCTTCACAGTAACAGCACCACAGATCTCATAACGGAGGTGGCAAGCAGAATGTTAGGTAAGGAAATATTATGTACTTTTCATGCCTCCTATGTGTCAGAGGGAGAGTGGGATTTGATTTGTGTTTCAGAACAAACATATAACCTAAACCACCATCACAACTTTTACCAGCAATATTACCTTTAAAACTGTTGCAATCAAACCATTTAAATGAAAAAGTCAGAAAAGTTAGGGAAGCTGAATATCGGAAAAACAGAGCAATACTGACTCGAAACAATTCCCTGGGGACAAAATACTATTAGCATAACAGCTCAGTCCTTTCAGCCACATCAGACGATGAGAATTTGACCTTGTGGCTTGCTGGCTGTCCGTCTCTCTCATTTTCTCTCTCGCTCCCTCTGTTGCTCTCTCGCTCGCTCTCTCGCTCTCTGTGTATGTGTGTGTCAGACGCTGGGTGGTGGGGGTTAATGCATCTCTATTTCAGCTCTGGTAGCTTCTAAAGGCCACAGACAGAGCAGTGTAATTAAAGGTTTGGCCCTGTGTTGACCCCCATCTCCTTGCTTTCAGATACACATATAAAAACATTAGCATCACTTCCTTAGGCTGAACTATGTTGAACTCCACCCACGAATGTACACTGAACAAAAATAAAAACTCAACATGCAACAATTTCAAAGATTTGACAGAGTTAAAGTTCATATAAGGTAATCATTCAACTGAAATAAATTAATTAGGCCCTAATCTATGGATTTCACATGACTGGGAATACAGATATGCATCTGTTGGTCACAGATACCTTTAAAAAACGTAGGGGCATGGATAAAAAAAACTGTCAGTATCTGGTGTGACCACCATTTCCCTCATGCAGCGTGACACATCTCCTTCGCATAGAGTTGATCAGGCAGTTAATTGTGGCCTGTGGAATGTTGTCCCACTCATCTTCAATGGCTGTGCAAAGTTGCTGGATATTGGAGGGAACTGGAACACGCTGTCGTACATGTCGATCCAGAGCATTCCAAACATGCTCAATGGGTGACATGTCTGGTGAGTATGCAGGCCATGGAAGAACTGGGACATTTCCAGGAATTGTGTACAGATCCTTGCGACATGGGGCAGTGCATTATCATGCTGAAACATGAGGTGATAGGGGCAGATGAATGGCACGACAATGGGCCTCAGGATCTCATCACGGTATCTCTGTGCCTTCAAATTGCCATTGATAAAATGCAATTGTGTTTGTTGTCTGTAGCTTATGCCTGCCCGTTACAATACCCTGCTGAGGATGACGTGCAGGCAGATGAGCTTCCCTGAGATGGTTTCTGACAGTTTGTGCAGAAATTCTTTGGTTGTGCAAACCCACAGTTTCATCAGCTGCCCGGGTGGCTGGTCTCAGACGATCCCACAGGTGAAAAAGCCGGATGTGGAGGTCCTGGGCTGGTTTGGTTACACGTGGTCTGCGGTTGTGAGGCCAGTTGGATGTATTGCCAAATTCTTCAAAACAACATTGGAGGCGGCTTATGGTAGAGAAATTAGCATTACATTATTTGTCAACAGCTCTGGTGGACACTCCTGCAGTCAGCATGCCAATTGCACGCTCTCTCCAAACTTGAGACATCTGTGGCAGTTTGTTGTGTAACAAAACTGCACATTTCAGAGTGGCCTTTTATTGTCCCCAGCACAAGGTGCACCTGTGTAATGATCATGCTATTTAATCAGCTTCTTGATATGCCACACCTGTCAGGTGGATGGATTACCTTGGCAAAGGAGAAATGCTCACAATCAGGGATGTAAACACATTTGAGAACAATAAGCTTTTTGTTCACATGGAACATTTCTGGGATCTTTTATTTCACATCATGAAACATGGGACAAACTTTAAATGTTGGCTTTATATTATTGTTCAGTGTGGTTAAGATGGGTTGAGGCATCAAATCACACACTAGAAAATGTACACAGATGAGAAGTAAACACACACACACACATACGAACACACATACGTCTTTCTCTCTGATCAGAGCAAGTACAAACTTCAAAGAATATGTATTTCACTTCTAAATGGAACCACACAGTTCAGATCATGGAAATAATGAGGAACATTGTATCATTGTATAAGGCCATCATCATACAGTAACGTGATTGTAGTTATTAGTATAGCCAGACAATTAGATATGGAAAGTCTGCAATTAGCTCTTGATTAGGCAATTAGTATTGTTCTGGTTTGTCATATCTCCTTGCCAGGTTCAGGCATCGGGGAGGGGATGAATGAGCAGTCCCATGCAAATTAGAGCATTAATAACATTCCTTTTATAGTGCACTAGTTTTTGATCAGGGCCCATAGGGTTCTGGTCCAAAGTAGAGTACTATATAGAAAATAGGGTGCCATTTGGAACACAGACACAGTGTAATAACAAGTCAGCATCGCCATAACTCCAAGAACGGGACCACTATGGTCTTTCTCTTTTTATCAAACAAAGTAAGCTATAATGTGTGACTTAGTATATAATTGAGGTAATGTTAAATAACACAATTCACAGTCAATAGAAACTTTGGTTAGCTATACTCTTTGAACTGAACATTGTCCATGGCAAAGCTGAGTATCTAGATGAGTACAGGAATAATCGAACTAGGATTATTGAATAACATTATTGACGTAACAACTTTATTGATGGTATTTTGTATTGTTGTATTTCTCATGATACCACCTTTGTTCTTGTATTTGTATCACTAATTCCTTGTTAAGTAACTTGTATTTTCTGCTGCATGTTTTTGTGTGAAGCAGGAGTCCTTTGCAAAAGAGACATGGTTTCAGCGGGACTTCCCTGTGAAAAGAATAATAATAATAATAATGTATTACATTTCTATAGAGCTATTCATATAATCTCAAAGCGCTACAAGAGCAAACAAGCAATATTCAGTATCATGACAGGTCAAACAACAGAGGCCAAGTCTTTGAAAGCTGCATCCTCCGAAGATGGAAAGGGTCAGTTCATGGCTGGAGTGAAGGGAGCTAGCCTCTTACGGACCCGCCGTAGGACCTGAAGCAAGGATATGCATTTCTTGATACCATTTGAAAGGAAACACTTTGAAGTTTGTGGAAATGTGAAATGAATGTAGGTGAATATAACACATTAGATCTGGTCAAAGATGATACAAAGAAAAAAACATGCGTTTTTTTGTAAAAAAAAAATTGTACCATCATCTTTGAAATGCAAGAGAAAGGCCATAATCTATTATTCCATCCCAGGCGCAATTTAGATTTTGGCCACTAGATGGCAGTAGTGTATGTGCAACGTTTTAGACTGATCCAATAAACCATTGCATTTCTGATCAAAATGTTGTATCAAGACTGCCCAAATGTGCCTAATTGGTTTATGAATAACTTTTCAACTTCATAACTGTGCACTCTCCTCAAACAATAGCATAGTATTCTTTCACTGTAATAGCTACTGTAAATTGGACAGGGTAGTTAGATTAACAAGAATGTAAGCTTTCTGCAAATATCAGATATGTCTATGTCCTGGGAAATGTTCTTGTTACTTACAACCTTATGCTAATCGCATTGGCCTACGTTAACTCAACCGTCCCACGGGGGACCCACCAATCCTGTAGAGGCTAGACAGGTGATGGTAGATGATAGTGATGAAGTCTGTTGATGAAATTCTACAGGCAAGTCTGGGAACCAGCCTGCATTGAGTCTTATAGCACCCACTTGGGTGATGCCTTAGCAGCTCTGGGCACCAGAAAGCTCACCACACAACATTCAGAATAGTAGCCAGTCGTCCTCATTACGAGCACTCTGCCTCAGCACTGCTGTATTCCTTTATCTCCCATTCCTCTCACGCTTCAGGCGACTCCTCAAATTATGTTTTCAAAAGATCTGGAATTGGCAGCCAGGTAAAACAAAAAAAGATGGAATCTCCAGATGCATTTTTCAAACAAAAGCTAGCTAGCCAAGCCAAAAAGTATTAACCTGTCAGTCAATCTGCAAATCCTTGGCTCAAAAATGCCAGATATATGCAATCCAAACTCAATGTTATCAAAAACAATAGAGCTGATTAAAAAACGACAATTAAAAACACCTAAAAATAACTAAAGATATAATAAATGAAGGTCAAATAAATAATCTCATGGTATGAATAGAGGTTTTCCATTTATACCATGCGATTATGTCACAATAAAGTGAAGTTGAAGCTAATTAAATATTCATAGGCCTTTTCTTATACCTGACCATCTGATCAGTTGAATGCATTTAACAAACAGAATGGTTTTCATTATGAATTCATTCAACACCTTCGAGTGCTGTGTGATGAAACCACTCATGTTCTGTAGCATTCAGAAAGGTTACAGAGCCTCACAAAGGGCAAGTTAAGTTGAAAACCATTACCATAACATTAAACCCACCGTTAGGTTTCCATGGAGAGCTCACGGTAAAAGACCCATGGGCATCCTAATGGAACATTCAGAACAACTCACAAAGGTGAGGAGAATGTTTGAACCACATACTCGTCTTTCTATTGCTTCCTCTCACTCTCTCTCTCCCTACCCCGCTCTCTGTCTATCTCTTGCTTCCTCTCACTCTCTCTCTCCCTACCCCTCTCTCTGTCTTTCTCTTGCTTCCTCTCACTCCCTCTCTCTGACTTTCTCTTGCTTCTTCTCTCTCTCTCTCTGTCTTTCTCTCTGTCTTTCTCTCTGTCTTTCTCTCTCTCTCTCTCTCTCTCTCTCTCTCTCTCTCTCTCTCTCTCTCTCTCTTGCTTCCTCTCTCTCCCTCTATTTCTCTCCCTACCCCCTCTCTGTCTTTCTCTTGCTTCCTCTCTCTCTCTCTCTCTCTCTCTCTCCCTACCCCACTCTCTTGCTTCCCCTCTCTCCCTACCCCTCTCTCTATCTCCCTATCCCCCTCTCTCTCTCTCCCTCTCTCTCTCTCTCGCTCTCACTCTCTCCCTACCACTCTCTCTGTCTCTCTCTCTCTCTCTCCCCCTACCCCCCTTCTGGGAGGGTGTAATGTGTGGGGATGATACAGGGTGACCAGGGTGAGGTCACAGACAGTTAGAAGCCATGTAGCTGCCCTTGTGCACGTAAACAATTTTTCTTACTCCTTTTCCTTGTACAGTCAGAAGGGTTGATGGCTAGTCAATGTATATGTGTTATTTATGGAGAGACAGCAGGGATAGCACCTTTAGTAACCTGTTGCATATTTCTGGTGACAAAACCGTATCCATCAGTTTCCTCCATCGTTTATATATCTGTATATACATTTGGTCTTTAGACCTCCAACCATCTTCCTTTGAATTCAACTAAAGTAGAAAATAATCCATTATGTTAAGTGTCTTGTGTATGTGAGATATGTAAATTCGGGGTGATTCGTTTTCACCATCACAAGCAGGTACATCTCGCTTTGTGTTCTTAGACAAGTAGAAAGATGACAGCTGCATTTCCTTAGAGACTTCCTTGTCCAGTATCTCCAATCAAATCACAACTAAATAAATGATAGCTCAACAGCACATATGGGAAATGGGAAACAGTGTGTGCGTGTGTATTTGCGTGTGTGTGTGCATCTGTGGGTGTGTGCGTGCCTGTGTCTGCGTGAGTGTGTGTGTGTGTGTGTGTGTGTGCGTGATTGTGCAAGTGTGTGTGTCTGCCTTTGGTCTGGTCACGTATAGGCTGTTTAAAATCCCAAACATGTCATGCAGGATTACATGATGAGGCTAATGAAATCCTTTAATAGATGCACACTTTGTAATGATTTCAGACTGATTTAATATAATTTGGTGTGTGGGTCTTAGTTTTGTTTGCATGTTTCCTTTTATTACATTTTTTCCCTCCTCATTGGAACGGATTAGTGTTCCACCCAGTCTGTTTGATAAGTGCTTTGACAGGCTGCGTTTAAAATAGCACCCTATTCCTTATATACAGTAGTACACTACTTTTGACTAGAGCCCAATGGGCCCAACATTGGGAATTGGGAATAGGGTGCCATTCGGGATGCAGCCCTGCTGGAGAGGACTCTAGATAATTAATCAGTGTAGTTTAAACCTCATCCTAAAAAGTACTGCAGTCTGACACACACACACAAATCCACACGCACGCATGTACGCACACACAGCATCCACATATTAATACATTGCCCATGTATTTGACCTTGTATGCTTTTACGCGAGTCAAGTGCAATCTGTCAAGTATCAGCTTGCTGTCAATGACAGAGAAATGTGCTTGCTCCCCAGCTCTCCAATCAACAGTACATGAAGTCAAATTTTTTGGGAGACCTCACCAGGCAACATGACCTCCATCTCTAGTTGACATTTCTGCTAAACCTGCACCCCACTGCTAGCTTACCTCTGAAGCTAAGCAGAGTTGGTCCTGGTTGGTCCATGGATGGGAGAACAGATACTGCTGGAAGTGGTGTTGGAGGGCCAGTAGGAGGCCCTCTTTCATCTGGTCTAAAAATACATCCCAATGCCCCAGGACAGTGATTGGGGACATTGCCCTGTGTAGGGTGCTGTCTTTTGGATGGGACGTTAAACGGCTGTCCTGACTCTGTGGTAACTAAAGATCCCATGGCACTTATCGTAACAGTAGTGGTGCCAACCCCGGAGGCCTGGCTAAATTCCCAATCTGGCCCTCAATCCATCATGGCCACCTAATCATACCCAGCATCCAATTGGCTCATTCAGCCCCCTCCTCTCCCCTGTAACTATTCCCCAGGTCGTTGCTGTAAATGAGAATGTGTTCTCAGTCAACATACCTGGTAAAATAAGGCTTAAATAACAAAGTATAGGCTTTTCCATGAATACAAACAAATCAGGGAGGATGTGGTTTGAAATACAGGTAGATGCAGGCACAGGTATCTGTGCAGGTATTAGCTAGAGGGCATTATCTGACCCTCACAGAAAGCTACCCACTGGGCACAATAAACTGGTTGAATCAACATGGTTTCCATGTCATTTCAACCACAAAATTCAATGTGATGACTTTGAAACAACTTGGAAAATTTATTGGATTTGAAAAACTATTAAATGGAAGGGAATTTTCATATTCTTTTCACCCAACTTTTAAAGGGATACTTCGGGATTTTGGCAATGAGGCCCTCTATATACTTCCACAAAGTCAGATGAGCTCATGGATACCACTTTTATGTCTCTGTGTCCAGTACGAAGGAAGGTAGAGGTCGTTTTGCAAGCCAATGCTAACTAGCGTTAGCACAATGACTGGAAGTCTATGGGTATCTACTAGCATGCTAAAAATTGTATCCACCAGTTCATCTGACCCTGGGGAAGTAGATAAATCACGAAGTATCCCTTTAACCTAAATCCAATGACATGGTGACACTTTGTGTTGATTTCACGTGGATTTCACATTAGTAAACAACTCAACAAAATGTACAGTATATTCGGAAAATTCAGACCCCTTCACCATTTCCATATTTTGTTAAGTTACAGCCTTATTCTAAAATATCAATATACAATACCCCATAACGAGAAAGAGAAAATATGTTTTTAGAAATGTTTGCAAATTAAAAATATTTAAAAACAGAAATACCTTATTTACGTAAGTATTCAGACCCTTTGCTATGAGTCTCGAAATTGATCTCAGGTGTTTCCATTGATTATCCCTGTGATGTTTCTACAACTTGATTGAAGTCCACCTGTGGTAAATTCAGTTGATTGGACATGATTTGGAAAGGCACACACGTCTATATAAGGTCCCACAGTTGACAGTGCATGTCAGAGCAAAAACCAAGCCATGAGGTGGAAGGAATTGTCCGTAGAACTCCGAGACAGGATAGTGTGGAGGCACAGATCTGGGGAAGGGTTCCAAACCATTTCTGCATTATTGAAGGTCCCCAAGAACACAGTGGCCTCCGTTGTTCTTCAATGGAAGAAGTTTGGAACCACCAAGACTCTTCCTAGAGCTGGACGCCCGGCCAAACTGAGCAATCAGGGGAGAAGGGCCTTGGTCAGGGAAATGACCAAGAACCCGATGGTCACTCTTACAGAGCTCCAAAGTTTTTCTGTGGAGATTGGAGAACCTTCCAGAAGGACAACCATCTCTTCAGCACTGCATCACCGCAATAAAAGGCACATGACAGCCCGCTTGGAGTTTGCTAAAAGGCACCTAAAGGAGTCTCAGACCATGACAAACAGGATTCTCTGGTCTGATGAAACCAATATTGAACTCTTTAGCTTGAATTCCAAGCGTCACGTCTAGAGGAAACCTGGCACCATCCCTACGGTGAAGCATGGTGGTGGCAGCATCATGCTATGGGGATATTTTTCAGCGGCAGGGACTGGGAGACTAGTCAGGATCGAGGGAAAGATTAAAGGAAGAAAATACAGAGAGATCCTTGATGAAAACCTACTGCAGAGTGATTAGGACCTCAGATGGGTCAAAGGTTCACCTTCCAACAGGACAACAACCCTAAGCACACAGCCAAGACAATGTAAGAGTGGCTTCGGGACAAGTCTCTGAATGTCCTGGAGTGGCCCAGCCAGAGCCCTGACTTGCACCTGATCGATCATCTCTGTAGAGACCTGAACACAGTTGTGCAGCAACGCTCCCCATCCAACCTGACAGAGCTTTCGAGGATCTGCAGAGGAATGGGAGAAACTCCCCAAAAACAGGTGTGCCAAGCTTTTAGCGTCATACCCAAGAAGATTCAAGGCTGCCAAAGGTGCTTCAACAAAGTACTGAGTAAAGGGTCTGAATACTTATGTAAATGTGAAATTTGCAACCAAAAAATAGTTTTTGCTTTGTCATTATGGGGTATTGTCTGTAAATTGATGAGGGACATAAAAAAAAAACATTTAGAATAAGTAACGGAACAAAATGTGGAAAAAGTCAAGTGGTCGGAATACTTTCCGAATGCACTGTAATTCAAAACTAGATGTTGAACTGACATGTGTGCCCAGTGGGAATACAATGCATCCTTTTATTCTCTAAGGTTGTCTAAACAGGCTTGTCTTTCTCTCCATTCCTACAGTGGGTTAACTGCCTTGCTCATGAGCAGAATGACAGATTTTTACGGGGATTCGATGTAGCAAACGTTCGGTTACTAGCCAATTGCTCTAACCACTAGGCTACCTGCCGTGGATGTCGATTATGACCGCCCCCCACACCTCTCTGATTCAGAGGGGTTGGGTTAAACATATTTCAGTTGAAGGCATTCAGTTGTACAACTGACTAGGTATCCCCCTTTCCCCTTTCCCGTATTGCGTTTCCCCCGAGCACTGGCCACTGTGCACCTTGAATAGCATGCACCTTCCTGTGTGTGTGTGTGTGTTTGAGAGAGGGTGTGTGTGAGGCCTTGTCCTTGTAATACGGACAGACTCTCATCCCTGACTAGCCTATGTATGTACTACAGCGCTGATCTTAGTTTTTATCACTGATGCTCCTTGAGCCAGAGAGGCTTTATCCATGTACCACCATTTATCATCCCCGGTCCAGCCAGCCACGCAGGCAGAAAGGACCTTGGATGCTGTGCTGCTGTGTACATTTCCTGTCATTTATTCTCAAAGTCGAGCGAGCAGGTTTAATGTTTCTGTGCTCCGCTGTGTTTTCCTTAGGGGGGTGACAACATGGTGGATGTGTGTTGTGGCAAAGTGTCAAGGTAAAGCTGCTGATAAATGTGGTCTGAGGATGAATGGGCTGAAAGGACTGTTATTTACCTTTTAGAGTAACACTGTGAGTTCTGCATGCCATACAGTGTATGGCATACAGTTATCTGGACTGAATGGCTTTATAAACCCTTGTTGGATAAATAATATTCACAAATTTGGCCTTTGCCTGAGGGAGTCTGCATTTCTTAACTATTTTACTGGCGGTGATAAGGTCATCCATTTTAGATCACCAGAATATTAACCCATAAATCATGTAGTTAATCTTTCACCACTAGTTCCGCTCCAATCATTAGTCTGCTTTTATCATTAGGAATCGAAAAGACCACAAGCACAGTGTCTGCATCCTAAATGGTACACTACTCCTTAAAGGGTGCACTACTACTTCCCTATGGGCCCTAATCAGAAGTAGTGCCTTGGTCCAAAGTAGCACACTTAATGGGGAATATGATGCTGTTTTAAAAAATATACATATTTCACCTATTTGGGTGTGCACACCCGTTCCCTCAGTGGATCTGTTTTCGGGTCCAACTTCTAGATAAAGGATTCCCAATCCTACTGTTTCAGCCCGGAATACCTTATCAGCTTCATTATCCTTCCAGAAATGTTTGTTAGGGTTCTTTATTTCTCCTGTCTCTTATCCTTCTCTTCATCGCTGATATAATTAGTCTTTATGAAACAGTTACATCACTAAAGTGTCCGGCATCTAATAAAGTCTGTCGGAACCACTGGAACCAGTGTGTGTGTACGTGAGCGCAGGTGTTCGCGTGTATGTGTGTGGTCTTTGTATGTGTATGTGTGTGTGTATGTGTGTTGGCAGAACTACTGGGACCCAATATATCTGTCCACAGATAGGGAACTAACACAGACATGATAACTCACATTACAACAGCAGCAGCCTGTTCAGTCTGTATAACCAGGAACAATTTAACCGCTCATTTCACTCATCGTTTTAACACTCTAAATTAAGCAAGGAAGCAAATTGAACATAGGGACTAAGGCAGTTTTTCATTGCAGGTACACAATCGATGTCTAAATTGTCAATTTCCCTGTCAAAGAAAAGAGAACAAAAAATAAGCTGTGTTAGTGTACCATACTCTAGTTTGGAATCTGCTCAAATGGTGTTCCTTGTGTTGCAAAGATATTTGGAGGGGGTGGGGATTGTTTATTCAGACGATTCCTCTCCTCTCTGTAATTTATCGCGCCTTCCTTTTGTCTGGGTCTTTGTATACAAGGTTGGCCAATCAGTGGTAACAGCTGATGTAATGGCCTGATATCCTCCTCTAAAGCCCGGTCAGAGTAGCTCCATCTCCAGATAACTCACCCACAACATGTATAGAGGCAGATCTGTGTGTGGCTAGATAGCTTGCATGCATGGCCAGATAAAGCCATGCCATGAATAGAGCCATAGACTGAGAGATAGTAGATATAGTACAGCGTACCTCGACCACACAGTACATACTATACACAGTCTCGGAAATCACTTTGTACCTTGCAGTTGGGTCATTCGTCATGAAACTAGAATAAAAAAAATACACAAAATTCAATCCATGGAAGGATCCTTTGGAGGAAGGATTGTTGACATACACTTAGTAGACAGTTTATTAGGTACACCCATCTAGTATCGGGTCAGACCGCCTGTTTCCTCCAGAACAGCCTGAATTCTTTGGGCATGGATTCTACAAGGTGTAGTGTTCAAATGTTGCTCAATTGGTATTGTTGGGGTTCGTTCCTTGTTCCTTGTCAATCATTGGCTCATTGGTGAAATTAGCATTCAGACAATATCTTTAATTAAATCAAAAACCTTTATTAATGCAATTGCAGACAGAAGTTGATAACAGGAACACAGCACGCATGTTTCTGAGTAAGTTCTGCAAAATAGTAAAGGGTCCAAGTTATTTTATTAAGCCCGAAGTCCAGCCTTAGTGATGTCACTGCCTACGTCGAGACCAAGCCCATGCCAACACAGCTATACAAACAAGAGTTTCAGTGTTATCTAAAGGCTCAGCAGTAAATGTCCACTCCCCAAAAATTAAGTTTATTTTAAACATATATATATTTCACCTTTATTTAACCAGGTAGGAGGGTTGAGAACAAGTTCTCATTTACAACTGCGACCTGGCCAAGATAAAGCAAAGCAGTGCGACACAAACAACACAGAGTTACACATGGGATAAACAAACGTACAGTCAATGACACAATAGAAACAGTGTGTGCAAATGTAGAAAGATTAGGGAGGTAAGACAATAAATAGGCCATTGTGGTGAAATTATTACAATTTAGCAGTTAAACACTGGAGTGAAAGATGTGCAGAAGATGAATGTGCAGGTAGAGATACTGGGGTGCAAAGGAACAAAAAAACAAAAACAATATGGGGATGAGGTAGTTGGGTGGGCTATTTACAGATGGGCTGTGTACAGTTGCAATGATTGGTAAGCTGCTCTGACAGCTGAAGCTTAAAGTTAGTGAGGGAGATATGAGCCTCCAGCTTCAGTGATTTTTGCAATTCGTTCCAGTCATTGGCAGCAGAGAACTGGAAGGGAAAATGAAGAGTTGGCTTTGGGGATGACCAGTGAAATATGGGTGCTGCTATGGTGACCAGTGAGCTGAGATAAGGCGGGACTTTACCTAGCAAAGACTTATAGATGACAGTGGGATTGGCGACAAATATGAAGCGAGGGCCAGCCAACGAGAACATACAGGTCGCAGTGGTGGGTAGTATATGGGGCTTTGGTGACAAAACGGATGGCACTGTGATAGACCACATCCAATTTGCTGAGTAGAGTGTTGGAGGCTATTTTGTAAATGACAATGCCAAAGTCAAGGATTGGTAGGATAGTCAGTTTTACGAGGGTATGTTTGGCAGCATGAGTGAAGGATGCTTTGTTGTAAAATAGGAAGCCGATTCTAGATTTAATGTTGGATTGGAGATGCTTAATGTGAGTCTAGAAGGAGAGTTTACAGTCTAACCAGACACCTAGGTATTTGTAGTTGTCCACATATTCTAAGTCAGAACCGTCCAGAGTAGTGATGCTATACGGGCGGGCGGGTGTGGGCAGCGATCGGTTGAAGAGCAGGCATTTAGTTTTACTTTCATTTAAGAGCAGTTGGAGGCCACGGAAGGAGTGTTGTATGACATTGAAGCTCATCTGGAGGTTTGTTAACACAGTGTCCAAAGAAGGGCCATAAGTATACAGAATGGTTTTGTCTGTGTAGAGGTGGATCAGAGAATCACTAGCAGCAAGAGCGACGTCATTGATATATACAGAGAAAAGAGTCGGCCCGATAATTGAACCCTGTGGCACCCCCATAGAGACTGCTGGAGGTCCGGACAACAGGCCCTCCAATTTGACATATTGAACTCTGTCTGAGAAGTAGTTGGTGAACCAGGCGAGGCAGTCATTTGAGAAACCAAGGCTGTTGAGTCTGCCGATAAGAATGCGGTGATTGACAGAGTTGAAAGCCTTGGCCAGGTCGATGAAGACGGCTGCACAGTATTGTCTTTTATCGATGGCGGTTATGGTTTTGTTTAGGACCTTGAGCGTGGCTGAGGTGCACCCATGACCAGCTCGGAAACCAGATTGCATAGCGGAGAAGGTACGGTGGGATTCGAAATGGTCGGTGATCGGAATGTTAACTTGGCTTTCGAAGACTTTAGAAAGGCAGGGTAGGATAGATATAGGTCTGTAACAGTTTGGGTCTAGAGTGTCTCCCCCTTTGAAGAGGGGGATGACTGCGGCACCTTTTCAATCTTTAGGGATCTCAGACGATACGAAAGAGAGGTTGAACAGGCTAGTAATAGGGGTTGCAACAATTGCGGGGGATAATTTCATAAAGAGAGGGTCCAGATTGTCCAGCCCAGCTGATTTGTAGGGGTCCAGATTTTGCAGCTCTTTCAGAACATCAGCTATCTGGATTTGGGTGAAGGAGAAATGTGGGAGGCTTGGGCAAGTTGCTGTGGGGGGTGCAGAGCTGTTGACCGGGGGAGGGGTAGCCAGGTGGAAAGCATGGCCAGCCGTAGAAAAATGCTTATTTTAAATTCTCAATAATCGTAGATTTATCGGTGGTGACAGTGTTTCATAGCCTCAGTGCAGTGGGCAGCTGGGAGGAAGTGCTCTTATTCTCCATGAACTTTACAGTGTCCCAGAACCTTTTGGAGTTTGTGATACAGGATGCAATTTCTGTTTTAAAAAGCTAGCCTTTTATCAAGGCGCAAGGCGAGACCCAGATGCAGACACGGGAGGCAGATGGTTGGAGTCTTACAATGTTTAATAATCCAAAGAGAATGGTCGTGGACAGGCAAAAAGGTCAAAACCAGATCAGAGTCCAGGAGGTACAGAGTGGCAGACAGGCTCGTGGTCAAGGCAGGCAGAAGGGTCAGGCAGGTGGGTACAGAGTCCAGAAACAGGCAAGGGTCAAAACCGGAAGGACTAGAAAAAGGAGAATAGCAAAACGAGTACGGGAAAAACACGCTGGTTGACTTGACTAAACATACAAGACAAACAGGCACAGAGAGACAGGAAACACAGGGATAAATACACTGGGGAAAATAAGCGACACCTGGAGGGGGTGGAGACAATCACAGGAACAGGTGAAACAGATCAGTGCGTGACATCTTTGCTTTCCTAACTGCCTGTGTATATTGGTTCCTAACTTCCCTTCCCTACTTCCTCTTCCTATCTGTTCTGCTTAGTGCTATAGCTTCCAGACTCTGTATAAAGACTGCTGACATCTAGTGGAAGCCATAGGTACTGCAGTCTCAGTCCTAGTTAACTACTTAGGGAGCAGTTGGGCACTACCCGGTGAAATGTAAGGCGCCAAATTCATAATCCAAAAGTTGAATTATTAAACATTCATCAATATACAAGTGTTGCATAGTCATCAAAAGCTCTGCTTCTTGGCAATATCACAGCGTTGTCAAGAGGGGTGAATACTTTCACAAGCCACTGTAATTCTCTGTACTTGCCAATGATTATAACGGCGATTATGATCTAATTATAAATTCATACATTGTGCCCCTGGCCTGAGAGGATAGAAGTTCAATATGTAGCTAAATGTAGTAGGCTAATAGTAGGCTAATGTTCACTTGCTGGCCTGGCCTGAAATATTACAGAAAATATACACAAAAGGATACCTAAGGATACATTAAAAATGATGTTTGATTTGTTTGTAGAAAGTTTAAAGGTATAATTTGAACGCGTTCTCATCACGTTTCAATGGGCGATTCGATGTTGTATTTTCTGAACATAACGCACCAACCAAACACAGATTTATGGATATAATAAATGACTTTTTCTAACAAAAGAACCATTGGATGTCTTCGTTGGACACTTGGGAAGCCCTCAGCAGAAGTTCTTCGAAAGGTAAGGGATTTGTTTTAGCTGTGATATGTGTTTTGTGTGACCCCGCGCTGGTTTATGAATTTATGCTAATGCATAAATATTAGAGGTGCTATCCTCAAACAATCAAATGTTGTGCTTTCGCCGTAAAGCCTTTGTGAAATCTGACAATACTGTGATCTTGGATGCTATGCAACACTTGTATATTGATGAATGTTTAATAATTCAACTTTTGCATTTTGAATTTGGCGCCTTACATTTCACCGGGTAGTGTCAGGAGTGGGGCGCTAGCGCGCCGGTGCTCCCTAAGTAGTTTATCTGTATATTTAAAAATATAAACACACATTTTCATATATGATTTAACATAGTATACTCTATGGGCATATCAACATTCCAGAGTGTGATCTCTGCTACTTTTAGAGTTACGATTTGTAAACATTACCAACAGAGTGATGCGAAAATTGATTCAAAATGGTCGCCATCAGCTTGTGATTTCCAGGATGTGCAATAATACAAGTAAAAGGAGGGCTGTAATTGGTTACATTGCCATTGCCTCCATAATTACTTTAAGACATGAAGATCAGTCAATGCGGAAAATTTCAAGAACTTTTAAAGTTTCTTTAAGTGCAGTCGCGAAAACCATGAAGTGCTATGATGAAACTGGCTCTCATGAGGTCCGCCACAGGAAAGGAAGACCCAGAGTTACCTCTGCTAAAGAGGATAAGTTCATTAGAGTTAACTGCACCTCAGATTGCAGCCCAAATAAATGCTTCATAGAGTTCAAGTAACAGACACATCTCAACATCAACTGTTCAGAGGAGACTGCGTGAATCAGGCCTTCATGTTTGAATTGTACGAATTGCTGCAAAGAAACCACTACTAAAGGACGCCAATGAGAAGAAAAGACTTGCTTGGGTCAAGAAACACGAACAATGGACATTAGACTGGTGGAAATCTGTCCTTTGGTCTGATGAATCCAGATTTGAGATTTTTGGTTTCAACCGCAGTGTCTATGTGAGACGCAGTGTAGGTAAACGGATGATCTCTGCATGTGTGGTTCGCCATATAGCGATAGATGACCTGGCCTCCACAATCTCCCGACCTCAACACAATTGAGATGGTTTGGGATGAGTTGGACCGTAGAGTGAAGGAAAAGCAGCCAAGAAGTGCTCAGCATATGTGGGAACTCCTTCAAGACTGTTGGAAAAGCATTCCTCATGAAGCTGGTTGAGAGAATGCCAAGAATGTGCAAAGCTGTCATCAAGGCAAAGGGTGGCTACTTTGAAGAATCTAAAATCTAAAATATATTTGGATTTGTTTAACACTTTTTTGGTTACTACATGACTCCATATGTGTTATTTCATAGTTTAGAATACTGTCTTCACCAGTATTCTACAATGTAGAACATAGTCAAAATAAAGAAAACCCCTGGAATGAGTAGGCGTGTCCAAACTTTTGACTGGTACTGTATGTAAGAAAATAGTTATTTAATCAAAATACTACTCATATTACAGAGCAAGCCGTAAAGCTTCATGTGACACAATTATAATTTTTTTTGTTACTTTATAGCACCTACAGATGAAACATGGAGTCTTAAAGGATGCCTGGGTAAGCCCAAAATGTCACAAATGTTCTTTCTTAATTAAGTTACAAATGTCAAATGTATGTCGGCATACCTTTCTCCAAAGGACACTTCTATGGATTACATTTCGTGAAAATCTTTTTTTGTTCTAGTTTTGTGAGGAATCTTCCATTTCCAAGACTATGACTTGTTTTTCTCACCATTTTCTCTTCAGCAATATTTCCGTCATCATAAAGTATTTCTTTAGTTAGAAAAATGTGTTCAACCTATTTGTGTCTAGTAAACGAACAAGAAGACGCAATAAAATAATAAAACTATGTTTTTGGGAACCGTGTAAAAGGATGCCGAAATAAACACTGTATAATTTCAGATATACTGTATATATATATTTTGTGGAAATAGCTTTCCACCCCTTGGCCCTAGTTACTCATACAGTACCACCATGCCAAAATGTGTGTGTCTGTTGTGTGTGTTTCTCTGTGTGTGCTTTATGTCACTTGCTCTTCCACTTCTTCATCCCTTATAACTTCTCGTTCATCAATTATGCATCAGCCTAACTGTAGCGTGACAGAACTCAGTGCCAGGAGGAAGTTGTCAGTGCAGAGCGAAGTGCTGCATGGTGTGGCAAACCTCCACGTTTGTCGTTCCTGACACAGTGCGATACGGCACCGCCGGCTGTTTGGGTACGGCTTTGGGAGGATAGCTGGGGAGGATCAGCTATGAGATTGGAGGGATGGAGAGAGGGAGGGAGGGATGGATGGAGAGAGGGAAGGAGGGATAGAGAGAATGAGAGATGAGAGGTGAGACAGACATACTCAGGTTGATGTGGAGGTTCAGGAGATTTTGGAGAGGGAGAGGGAGGGATGGAGAGATATGGAGGAAGTGAAGAGGGAGAGAGGGAGGATGAGAGAGGGAGAGAGGTGAGACAGGTAGACTTTACACATGGAGATGGAGACATCAGGGGTGACAGTTCTGGCTGGAGTCCAGGTAGAAAAGGCTTTATGGGGATTAAATCCACGACCAGGGGCACTGCCTCCACTACAGCCTCTGCTGCCTGCCTGCCTGGCTGGAGGAGTGACAACAAACTGGGGTCCATAACAGACCGACTGAAGAAATGTATCAGGCAATCCTTCTGTACTGCTGTCACAGCGAAAGTTAGAGAGAACTCTGTGGAGTCTATAGTGCTTAAGTATTATTTTCTATAGTGCTTAAGATATATGGTACAAGTTTTCCTGGATCCAAATGTGCTTTGAATTTATACTTTTTTGGTTAGTTTTTCTGCCATGAAAGTAGCCTATCAACATGGGGACTTTGAATTCTATGACCTTCAACCCCTGTAGCTACTGTAATTACCCTGATTTCATAACCAAGTGGGAATGTGGGAAAAATATTCTTGTATGCCCCTCGAACTGGTATTTACTAGTAGGAAACTCATCTATCATCCCTGAGCACCGACTTCTCCAACATGCTGACGTCACCTACTAAAGAAATGAACTCGATAACAGCATTTTAAATGCAACAACAAAATAATATTTATGAAAATCTATCTGTTAATATGATTTTTTAACAATATAATTTGCTTGTGAGTATGATAGCTGTACTTTTAGTTATGGTTGACTCAGCTTGTTTGCCATTAGCCAATCCGCATTTCTCATTGAGTTCAAAGCACGTGAATGCTTCCAACCTGTATTTACTACTTCACAACTGGAAATTACCCACCTGGTTTTAAACACAGCATTAGCTACAGTTGAAGTCGGATGTTTACATACACCTTAGCCAAATACATTTAAACTCCGTATTTCACAATTCCTGACATTTAATCATAGTAAAAATTCCCTGTCTTAGGTCAGTTAGCTTCTTTGGCAGAAGCGCACGAGGTGACCGCTTTGGAGACCCTGGCATGCCCAAAGTAAAATGCCTCCCATTCAGGCCCAGAAAATAGGATATGCACATATTTAGTACCATTGGATAGGAAACACTCTGGATTTTCTAAAAGTGTTAACCATTTGTCTGTGAGTAAAACAGAACGGATATGGCAGGCGAAACCCCGAGGAATTTCTGTCCTGGAAAAAGTGGTTTTGACAGAGTGCCTCATTTGGAACCCCTCCCTTATGAAAATGCCCATATAAGGGCATATGAATGCAGTACCTATCGCTTCCTCTGGATGTCAACAGTCTCGAGACAGTGTTCAGATTTTTTTTGGATGCTTTAGAGCAGAGAAGAAGAGAAATCAGGAAGTGTCCCCTTGGAAGTCAACAGAAGAGAACGCGCGCTCCCGAGAAGTCACGCTCTGTGTTTTTTTCCGTTCTTATAGCNTTTATAGGTTTAAGTTGAACGAGTTCTCTTCACGTTTCAATGGAGGTGTGGAGGCTGTAGTTTCTGATTATAACGCGCGAACCAAACGGAGATTTATGGATATAATACATTACTTTTTCTAACAAAAGAACCATGGATTGTCTTCGTTGGACACTTTGGAAGCCATCAGCAGAAGTTCTTCAACAGGTAATTGATTTGTTTTCGCTGTGAAATGTGTTTTGTGTGAACCGTGAAGGCTAATGAATTCATGGTAATGAGAAAATAGTGAAGGTGCTACCCTCAAACAATCAAATGTGGTGCTTTCGCCGTAAAGCCTTTTTGAAATCTGACATTGCCAAGAAACAGAGCTTTTGATGAGTATGAAACACTTGTATATGGGTGCATGTTTAATAATTCAACTTTTGGATTTTGAATTTGGCGCCTTGCATTTCACCACTCCCCAAGAAGTTAAGATCCACACTTTATTTTAAGAATGTGAAATGTCAGAATAATAGTAGAGAGAATGATATATTTCATCTTTCATTTCTTTCATCACATTCCCAGTGGGTCAGAAGTTTACCTTCTTAGGGCTAGGATCCAATTTTCCGAATTTTTGCCTGTCTGATGTGCCCAAAGTAAAATGCCTGCCACTCAGGCCCAGAAACTAGGATATGCACATAATTAGTACTATAGGATAGGAAACACTCTGAAGTTTCTAAAACTGTTAAAATAATGTCTGTGAGTATAACAGAACTGATATAGCAGGCAAACATCCGAGAAATTTCTGTCCGGAAATCATTTTTCTTTTGACCTTTCCTCACTTTGAATGGCTGATAAAATAATTTCCAGGGAAATAGGACTCAGTTTGCAGTACCTATGGCTTCCACTAGATGTCAACAGTCTCTGGACAGTGTTTTGAAGCGTTTATAATGGAAGAGAGCCGAAAGGAAGACGATTTTGTATGACATACCATGAAATCCTGTCTGTCTAGTGCACGAGATCCCCGGGAGCATGTTGCTCGGTGTTTAACTTTTCTATCATGTAGGTTATTATCCGAGTGAAATATAATAGCCAATATATATAAATGGATGCCTAAGGATAAATTATAAATGATGTTTGATTTGTTTGGGCAAAGTTGATAGGTATAATTTGAAGGCTTTCTCTTCACTGTACAACGGGCGAGTAGACTGGAAATGCTTGGTGGACTATCTGAACATAACGCGCCAACCAAACTGAGATTTATGGATATAATAAATGACTTTTTCTAACAAAAGAACCATGGATTCTCTTGTTTGGACACTTGGGATGTCCTCAGCAGAAGTTCTTCGAAAGGTAAGCAATTTATTTTAGCTCTTATACGGGTTTTGTGAGACCCGCGCTGGATATGAATTTATGCTCATGTGGAAAATATGTGAGGTGCTATCCTCAAACAATCAAATGTTGTGCTTTTGCCGAAAGGCTTTTTGAAATCTGACAACGCTGTGATATTAACAAGACTCTAATCTTTACAACCATATGCAACACTTGTATATCCATGAATGTTAAATATTACGAATTTTTATTTTGAATTTGCCGCGCTTTGTTTGCTCCGAAAACGAACCCGCTCACGGGATCGAATCCGTAAGAGTTTACATACACTCAATTAGTATTTGGTAGCATTGCCTTTAAATTGTTTAACTTGGGTCAAACGTTTCAGGTAGCCTTCCACAAAGCTTCCCACAATAAGTTGGGTGAATTTTGTCCCATTCCTGCTGACAGAGCTGGTGTAACTGAGTCAGGTTTGTAGGCCTTCTAGCTTGCACACGCTTTTTCAGTTCTGCACACACATTTTCTATAGGATTGAGGTCAGGGCTTTGTGATGGCCACTCCGATACCTTGACTTTGTTGTCCTTAAGCCATTTTGCCACAACTTTGGAAGTATGCTTGGGGTCATTGTCCATTTGGAAGACCCATTTGCGAACAAGCTTTAACTTCCTGACTGATGTCTTGAGATGTTGCTTCATTATATCCACATAATTTTACTGCCTCATGATGCCATCTATTTTGTGAAGTGCACCAGTCCCTCTTGCAGCAAAGCACCCCCCAATAGATGATGCTGCCACCCCCGTGCTTCATGGTTGTGATGGTGTTCTTTGGCTTGCAAGCCTTTTTCCTCCAAACATAACGATGGTCATTATGGCCAAACAGTTCTATTTTTGTTTTATCAGACCAGAGAACATTTCTCCAGAAAGTCAGATCTTTGTCCCTATGTGCAGTTTCAAACCGTAGTCTGGCTTTTCTATGGCGGTTTTGGAGCAGTGACTTCTTCCTTGCTGAGAGGCCTCTCATGTTATGTCGATATAGGACTTGTTTTACTGTGGATATAGATACTTTTGTACCTGTTTCCTCCACCATCTTCACAAGGTCCTTTGCTGCTGTTCTGGGATTTATTTGCACTTTTCGCAACAAAGTACGTTCATCTCTAGGAGACAGAACGCGTCTCCTTCCTGAGAGGCATTATGGCTGCGTGGTTCCATGTTGTTTATACTTGCATTCTATTGTTTGTACAGATGAACGTGGTACCTTCAGGCGTTTGGAAATTGCTCCCAAGGATGAACCAGACTTGTGGAGGTCTACAATTGTTTTTCTGAGGTCTTGGCTGATTTATTTTGATTTTCCCATGATGTCAAGCAGAGAGGCACTGAGTTTGAAGGTAGGCCTTGAACTACATCCACAGGTACTCCTCCAATTGACTCAAATGATGCCAATTAGCCTATCAGAAGCTTCTAAAGCCATGACATAATTTTCTGGAATTTTCCAAGCTGTTTAAAGGCACAGTTGACTTAGTGTATGTAAACTTCTGACCCACTGGAAATGTGATACAGTGAATTATAAGTTAAATAATCTGTCTGTAAACAATTGTTGGAAAAATGACTTGTGTCATGCACAAAGTAGATGTCCTAACCAACTTGCCAAAACTATAGTTTGTTAACAAGAAAGTTGTGGAGTGGTTGAAAAACGAGTTTTAATGACTCCAACCTAAGTGTATGTAAAATTCCGACTTCAACTGTACATTGCTAATGCTCATGTTTACACACCGTTTCATGCTTTAAAATGTGTTATTATCTCTAACTCTTTATATAGTATATTTAGTTGACTATGAAAGAAACAGTCCACCTAAAAAACAAAGTCCTTCATTCATTATTGATCTGATAAAGGGTGTACTTAACTTGTTAGGGATCGATTTGACAACATCCAAAGCCAAACATCCAAAGCCAAATTCAACATCCAAAGCCAAATTCAAAATACAAAATCGTTATATTAAACATTCATGAAAATACAAGTGCCATACATTATTCTTTAGCTTAGAATCTTGGTAATCGAACCGATTTGTCCGATTTACAGCATGCAGACAAAGGAATCCTAAAAAAGTTACCGATAAACTTCGTCCAAACAAGTAAAACAACATTTCTAATCAATCCTCAGGTACCCTAATATGTAAATAAGCAATCAAATTTAAGACGGAATGTATTATGTTCAATACCGGAGATAAATAACGAAGAGCACGCCACAAGACTACAGACACAATGAGGGACAGCTAGATATCCTTAAGCTACTTCTTAGTTTTTCAAAATAAAAGCCTGAAACTTTGTCTAAAGACTGTTGACATCCAGTGGAAGCCATAGGTACTGCAATGTGGGAACTGTTCTTTTCATTGTTCAATAGGAAAAGGATAGGAATGGACAGGGAGCTCCATTCTTTTTGGGGGGATGGATTTTCCTCAGGTTTTCACCGGCCATATCAGTTCTGTTATACTCACAGACATTATTTTAACAGTTTTAGAAACTTCAGATTGTTTTCTATCCAATACTACTATTATATGCATATCCTAGCTTCTGGGCCTGAGTAACAGGCAGTTTACTTTGGGCACGTCAGACACTCCGTACTTCCGAACACTGCCCCCTAGACCTTGGATAGGGATAAGGCCAATACAAGTTTTATTCCTTAGAAACATTGGGTTTCATTATTCTCTTTGATTATCCCATACACATGTTGACACAGAATTAGACTAACTACATAAATCAATCAATACAGAAAATATATTTATAAACATATTCTGTTTCCCATATGAAAATTCACTGGCTAAGTGCTCTGTTGTATTATTCTGTTCTATGCATTTTGATCAGTGTGATTAAATGTGTGAGCATGAAACACCTGTGACTGCCGCTTATTCTAATTGGTCATTTATTCACTTCAAAGCAATCTTATGATCTAATTATCCTAACAGTCTTTAGAACCTTCAGTGTATTAGCTAAATGAAACAGAATTGTGCCCCTCTCTCTCTCCATCCTTGAATGAAGAGCAGAGAACTCCTTTTCTTGGGCTGTGAAGTGTTGGGATAGCATGTCCAATCACACTGATTGTGCCCATTGTAGTCAGAACACAGATGTTCCATTGACTTGATTGAAGATGACAGATGAAATGGGAATATCACTTTCTTGTAAGGGCCTAGGTGTTACGGCGAAACACAGCATGCCTAGTACTAATCACCACGCCCTGAAGCAGCCAATGTTGGCCTTGCCTATAATCAAGCTTACAGCAGGGTTTTCGAATCAGACAGTGATTGATTGACAGATATCATCCAAATCAAATCAATTGTTATTAGTCACATGTGCCGAATACAACAGGTGTAGACTTTACAGTGAAATGCTTACTTACGAGCCCCTAACCAACAGTGCAGTTTAAAAAAATATGAATAAGAATAAGAGATAAATGTATCAAGTAATTAAAGAGCAGCAGTAAAAGTAAAAATATATACAGGGGGGTGCCGGTACAGAGTCAATGTGCAGGGGCACCGGTTTGTTGAGGTAGTATGTACATGTA
This sequence comes from Hucho hucho, assembly GCA_003317085.1. Lineage (NCBI taxonomy): Eukaryota > Metazoa > Chordata > Actinopteri > Salmoniformes > Salmonidae > Hucho > Hucho hucho. Next base: position 197,400 of record QNTS01001849.1, on the reverse strand, counting down.
GGTGGAGTTAATTAAAGTGACTATGCATAGATGACAACAGAGAGTGGAAGTGGTGTGGAGAGAGGGGGGTGGGGGGGGGGGGGGGTGTTGCAATACAAATAGTCTGGGTAGCCATATGACTAGATGTTCAGGAGTCTTATGGCTTGGATCCTTTTGAGGATCTGAGGACCCATTCCAAATCTTTTCAGTCTCCTGAGGGGGAATAGGTATTGTCGTGCCCACTTCACGACTGTCATGGTGTGCTTGGACCATGTTAGTTTGTTGGTGATGTGGTCACCAAGGAACTTGAAGCTCTCAACCTGCTCCACTGCAGCTCCGTCGATGAGAATGGGGGGCATGCTCGGTCCTCTTTTCCTGTAGTCCACAATCATCTCCTTTGTCTTGATCACGTTGAGAGACTACACGGCCAGGTCTCTGACCTCCTCTCTATAGGCTGTCTCGTTGTTGTCGGTTATCAGGCCTACCACTGTTGTGTCATCTGCAAACTTAATGATGGTGTTGGAGTCATGCCTGGCCGTGCAGTCATGAGTGAACAGGGAGTACAGGAGGGGGCTGAGCACGCACCCCTGAGGGGCCCCTGTGTTGAGGATACGTGTGGCGGATGTGTTGTTACCTACCCTTACCACCTGGGGGCGGCCCTTCAGGAAGTCCAGGATCCAGTTGCAGAGGGAGATGTTTAGTCCCAGGGTCCTTAGCTTATTAATGAGCTTTGAGAGCACTATGGTGTTGAACTCTGAGCTGTAGTCAATGAATAGTATTCTCACATAGGTGATCCTTTTGTCCAGGTGGGAAAGGGCAGTGTGGAGCGCAATAGAGACTGAATCATCTGTGGATCTGTTGGGGCGGGATGCAAATTGGAGTGGGTCTAGGGTTTCTGGGATGATGGTGTTGATGTGATCCATGACCAGCCTTTCAAAGCACTTCATGGCTACAGACGTGAGTGCTACGGGTCGGTAGTCATTTAGGCAGGTTATCTTAGTGTTCTTGGGCACAGACACTATGGTGGTCTGCTTAAAACATGTTGATATTACAGTCTCGGACAGGGTGAGGTTGAAAATGTCAGTGAAGACACTTGCTAGTTGGTCAGCGCATGCTCACTGTACACGTCCTGGTAATCCGTCTGGCCCTGCGGCCTTGTGAATGTTGACCTGTCTACCTCACATTGGCTGCGGAGAGGGTGATCACACAGCCTTCCGGTACAGCTGGTGCTCTCATGCATGTTTCAGTGTTATTTGCCTTGAAGTGAGCATAGAAGTAGTTTAGCTCGTCCAGTATTTTTGTCACTGGGCAGCTCTCGGCTGTGCTTCCCTTTGTAGTCTGTAATGGTTTGCAGGCCCTGCCACATCCGAAAAGCGTCAGAGCCGGTGTAGTATGACTCGATCTTAGTCCTGTATTGACACTTTGCCTGTTTGATGGTTCGTCGGAGGGCATAGCGGGATTTCTTATAAGCTTCCCACTCCTTGAAAGTGGCAGCTCTAGCCTTTAGCTCAGTGCGGATGCTGCCTGTAATCCAAGGCTTCTGGTTGGGGTATGTACGTATGGTCACTGTGGGGACGACGTAATCAATGCACTTATTGATGAAGCCAATGACAGATGTGGAGTACTCCTCAATGCTATTGGAGGAATCCCGGAACATATTTCAGTCTGTGCTAGCAAAACAGTCCTGTAGCTTAGCATTTGCTTCATCTGACCGCTTTTTCATTGAACTAGTCACGTACTTCCTGCTTTAATTTTTGCTTGTAAGCAGGAATCAGGAGGATGGAAATATGGTCAGATTTGCCAAATGGAGGGTGAGAGAGAGCTTTGTATGCATCTCTGTGTGTGGAGTATAGGTGGTCCAAAGTTATTTTCCCTCTGGTTGCACATTTAACTTGCTGATAGAAATTTGGTAAAACTGATTTAAGTTTCCCTGCATTAAAGTCCCCGGCTACTAGGAGCAACGCCTCTGGGTGAGCGTTTTCTTGTTTGCTTATGGTGGAATACAGCTCATTCAATGCTATCTTAGTGCCAGCCTTTGACTGTGGTGGTATGTAAACAGCTACAAAGAATATAGATGAAAACTCTCTCGGTAGGTAATGTGGTCTGCAGCTTATCATGAGAAACTCTACCTCAAGCGAGCAATAGCTCGAGACTTCCTTAGATATTGTGCACCAGCTGTTGTTTACAAAAATACATAGACCGCCGCCCCTTGTCTTACCAGACACCGCAGTTCTATCCTGCCGGTACATCGTATAACCAGCCAGCTGTATGTTGGTATTGTCGTCGTTCAGCCATGACTCCGTGAAGCATAAGATGTTACAGTTTTTCATGTTCCGTTGGTAGTTTAATCTTCCCAATAACTTGTCCATTTTATTGTCCAAAGTTTGCATGTTTGCTAGCAGAACTGAGGGAAGTGAGGGTTTATTGGATCGCCTCCGACTTCTCAGCAGGCAGCCCGCTTTCCGGCCTCTCCTTCTCCGCCTCTTCACGCAGATCACGGGGCTCGGGGCCTGTTCGCGAGGGAGCAGTTTATCCTCCGCCTCTGGCTCGTCAGAGTTGTTAACCTCTCCGGGCTAGGGGGCAGTGTTCGGAAGTTCGGAGAGTCTGGCGTGCCCAAAGTAAAATGCCTGTTACTCAGGCCCAGAAGCTAGGATATGCATATAATTAGTAGCTTTGGATAAAAAAGACTTTGAACTGTTAAAATAATGTCTGTGAGTATTACAGAACTGATATGGCAGGCAAAAACCTGAGTAAAATCCATCCGGAAAAATTGCTTTTTTGAGCTCCCATGCAATTGGTATGATTTCCAATTGCACAATGAAAAGAACAGCTCCCAGATTGCAGTACCTATGGCTTCCACTGGATGTCAACAGTTTTTAGACAATTGTATTGTTTATTTACATATTAGAGTACCTGAGGATTGATTAAAAACGTTGTTTGACTTGTTTGGACAAAGTTTATCGGTAACTTTTTGGATTCTTTTGTCTGTATGTTGAACGAGTTGAACGGGTGGATTACTGAACAAAACGCGCCAACCAAACTTTTTGGGATATAAAGAGGGACTTTATTGAACAAAATAACCATTTATTGTGTAGCTGGGACCCTTGTGATTGCAAACAGAGGAATATCCTCAAAGGTAAGTGATTTATGTTATCGCTATTTTTGATTTTTGTGATGCCTGTGCTGGTTTGAAATATATTTATATGCAGAAAGTATGCGGGCCGCTGTCCTCAGATAATCGAATGCTATGCTTTCGCCGTAAAGCCTATTGCAAATCGGACAAAGCGGTTCGATTACCAAGATTCTAAGCTAAAGAATGGTGTATGACACTAGTATTTTCATGTATGTTTAATATTACGATTTTTGTATTTTGTATTTCGCTCTCTACAATTTCACCGGATGTTGTCGAGGTGGCACGCTAGCGGGACACTGTTCCGTAAGAAGTTAAAGAATAAAAAGGATTCTGCTAGTCCATGGTGAGTAATCGCAGTCCTGATGTCTAGAAGTTATTTTCGGTCATAAGAGACGGTAGCGGCAACATTATGTACAAAAGGAGAAAAAAATCTGTTACAAACAACGCAGATAAACTAACAAAAACACAATCGGTTTGGGGCACGTAAAACGTCTGCCTTCTGTTCCAGAGGAGCTAGCGCCCCATCCTTGACAACATCCGAAAAAAAGTAGAACGCCGAATTCAAATTACAGAAGTAGATATATAAAACTTTCATGAAAATACAAGTGTTGCACACTCTTCAAAAGCTTAGAATCAGAACATTTGATTGTCTGAGGACAGCGCCCCATGTACATCCTCCATTAGCATAATAATAAAACCAGCGCGGGTGTCACAAACACATAAAAAGAGCTAAAATAAATTGCTTACCTTTGAATATCTTCTGCTGATGGTAATCCAAAATGTCCAAGCAAGACAATCAATGTTCCTTTTGTTCGAAAAGTCCCTATTTATATCCATAAAGCTCCGTTTGGTTAGCGCATTCTGTTCAGAAAATCCACCGTCCACTCGTCCCATTATACAAGACGAAAATAAATACCTATAAACTTTGTCCAAACAAATTAAACAACATTTCTAATCGATCCTTAAGTACACTATTATGTATATTAACTATAATATTTCACACGGATAATATCCTGGGAGATAGAAAAGTAAAAAACCGAGGTGCGCGCTCCCGGGTCCCACGCGCCACAGACAGAAATTACTTCCTCTCTCCACATGGAAAAACTTCCTGTATTCGTCTAGTTTTCAAGGTAAACTCTTCAAACCTTTTTCTAAAGACGGTTGACATCTAGTGGAAGCCATAGGTACTGCATCCTGGGAGCTGGATTAAAGCATGTCCTATAGCAACCCATTGGAAAAGGAGGCATGTCACAAAATCAGATTTTCTGATTTCAGATTTTCTGAAAAATGAAAGCTATTCCATGCGAGAAAAACTGAAGATCTCGTACAACGCTCTAACCAGAATATAAAGAGGAGTGGGAGGCCCCGTTACACAACTGAGCAAGAGGACAAGTACATTAGAGTGTCTAGTTTGAGAAACAGACGGCTCACAAGTCCTCAACTGGCAGCTTCATTAAATAGTACCTGCAAAACACCAGTCTCAACGTCAACAGTGACCAGGCGACTCCGGGATGCTGGCCTTCTAGTGGCGTCCACATAGGTTTGTATGTATAGTGTAGTTTACATTCTCCAGTTTTTTTTTATCCTCTCCTTTTTTTTCTCATAAAAAATATATATATATATATATATATCATTTTTTTTGTACTGCACTGTTGGGATTGGCTTGCAAGTTAAGCATTTCACTGTATTTGTCGATGTGACAAATTCAATTCAATTCAGGTAGTCTATGGTGGATGATGAGACATCCACCCTCCCTCACAAACTTAGGGATCGGTGGGACACTAGAGGTCCACCTACGACAACATCCGAAGAAATGCAGAACGCCAAATTCAAATTACAAAAATAGTCATATTAAACATTCATGAAAATACAAGTGTTGTACACAATTCAAAAGCTTAGAATCTTGGTAATCGAACCGCGTTGTCGGATTTACAATAGGCTTTACGGCGAAAGCAGAACATTCGATTACCTGAGGACAGCGCCCCACAACAACATATTATTCAAACCAGCACAGGCGTTACAAAATCAAATATAGCGATAAAATAAATCACTTACCTTTGAAGATTTTCCTCTGTTTGCAATCCCAAGGTTCCCAGGAACACAAAGAATGGTCGTTTTGTTCGATAAAGTCCTTCTTTATATCCCAAAAAGTCAGTTTAGTTGGCGCCATGGAGTTCTATAATCCAGTCGTTCAACATGCAGAAAAGGAAATCCCAAATGTACCGGTAAAGTTCATCCAAACAAGTCAAACAATGTTTTTAATTAATCCTCAGGTTGTCAAATATCTAAATAAACAATAATATTTCAGACTGAGAACCCCAGTCACGCGTGCAAAACAGTAGTGTCCTTTTCATCAGCCACTTGGAAGAATAACAATTTCTTGTTCATTTTTCAAAAAACAAGCCTGAAATCATGTCTAAAGACTGTTGACATCTAGTGGAAGCCATAGGAACTGCAATCTGGGAGCTAATTCCCTTTATAGTCAATTGCATGTCAATGGAAAGACTGACCTAAAATAAAAACATTTTCCGGATGGATTTTCCTTTGGTTTTTGCCTGCCATATCAGTTCTGTTATACTCACATATATTATTTTAACAGTTTTTGAAATTTAAGAGTGTTTTCCATTCAATACTACCAATTATAGGCATATCCTAGCTTCTGGGCCTGAGTAACAGGCAGTTTATTTTGGGCATGTCAGACTCTCCGTACTTCCGAACACTGCCCCCTAGCCCTAACAGGTTTTATACATGTACTGAACTAAAAAGGATTCTCTTGCAGAACAGGGCAAGCCAAATAACCTTTTTTCTACAAGTGCATAGTGGATAATGTGACATCTTCCCTCCCTCTGTCGCTTCCCTCTCTCCCTCTTCATCTCACCACGTCCTTATGTATTTTTCATCTTGTTAAGCACCAGCATATTATAGCAGTGACAAACGTTAAGAAAAGGAGGTAACACATCCCATTATGCTGGATTTACACCCGTGTCATAAAGCTTTACAGAAACAGGATTTGAAGGTGAGAGAAAATATATTCAATGGTTAAAATAGATTGAATACTCTCATTAGATGTCTGGAACAATCACTGGTATCCTGATGGTTGTCCATGTATTGGGATTATAAATAGAAGAGTTAAATGGTCAGTCCCAAATGTTACCCTATTTCCTATAAAGTGCACTACTTTTGACCAGGACTCTGATAAAAAGTGAATTTGATGCTCTATAGTCAGTATAGTGTCTGTAGTGACATACTGTGTACAGCATATGGAAGAAGAGAGATATAGTAGGATATTGGTATCATAAAGATAGCAGTTGCCTTGTTCTATTTAGCTCTGCTTCCCGAACAAGTCCTCCTGTAGAGATTATACCCTAAAATAGTGATCACCAAGATGGCCACGTTCACAAAGTCAGTCACTCCGCTATCAGTTTTTGGTTCCCACAATGTTTCTTGCGTAGGTTTGTTAGCTCAAGAATAACGTTAGTTACCCTAATGTTCATTTGTCCAGTTCTGTGCGATCTGAGAACATTCATTCCAGAAGCATTCAGAAACTCATCAGTGTTATCTAGTGAGTCAGAGATACAACAGTCCACGTCCTGTATTCATTAAGAAGATACTGACTAATAGTACAAGTTGTTCCCATTGTAATTGGACTGATAGTACCACATGGCTGCTACAATTGGGTTTTTCCTAGACATCTGTATTCCTGTAAGCATCAGCCTGCTACTCTCCTCTAACAAGTCTTAACCATTAACCTATCTTGTAAAGGCCATTGTAATTAACTATCGATCAGCGACAATGAAACAAGAATCTAGTTACTTAAATAACATGCTCATGTTCAGAGATCTTCTAATAACGGATAATACTACCATATATGGACTTGTGCACATGGAAATATGGAAGTGGGGACTGAGTGAAAAAATATGGGAACCCCTGCTCTAAATTATGTCTCAAATATGACATCTAAAGAAGATCAACCAATATTTTCTTTAAAATGAAACACCAGTAATTTGTTGGGTGTTTAAAATAGAACAGAATAGAAAAACCAAATAAGTGTTTTGAATACATTTGTCAGCTTGACATTGTGGGAATCACAAACAAATGAAGGGGAGTCCAATAAAATTTACACAGGTGTGTGAATCTGTGTATGTGTGTGTGTGTGATTCTGTGTGTGTGTGTGTGAGTGTGTGGGTTGACCGTAGTCACTCTGTTTTATAAAGGCTGTGAGTCAGGGTTTTATTCTCATCCTTTTAGCTGGGAGTGTTTTACTGTTGACTGGGCCCTTGTGCTTTGTCACTTTATTGCAGTCACATTTCTGATTTTGACACAATATACACTGATCAACACAGTAGACAACCTCCAGAGGCATCCTTACCTTACTGGCGTTCTGTTATCCCTTCACTGTTATTCCTTTACTGTCATTCTGTTCTATGATTGTATGTCCTTTCATAAAAGGTGACATATTTTCATTGCGGTAAAGACTATATATATAAAATACTTTATTGAACTTTTTATTTAATTACTGTGGTATTTCTTTTAATTAAATGTGAGGATACCAATTTAAGTAACGTTTGATGCTAGCGATCAAAGCCAGTATCAAAGCAGTCCAGTATCAGACTGAACTCTCATGTACGTAGAATGTAATTGTTTATTGTGCAGAGTGATCCTTAACATGTTACTTTCATAGCCACGCCTAATGTCCCTGCCTCACAGAACAGATCAATCCAGGGCGTTTCCAAGCCAGGACAGCCCCAAAATATTTTTGGTATCTCAGATTGTTCTGGCAATTCTCACATAGAAACTTAATTGAAGGATGTTTAACATGCTTTCGTATTTGTACCACTATTTTTTTAGGCCCGTTTAAGACCCATACATGCCTCCTGTGTAAAACTCTATGATCTTTGAACTTGGTGTATTATACTAGTAGTGTGCTTTCAAATATGGAGTAGATTCTGAAATAAAACATTTATGATTCATTTATTCAACATAAAAAATACTAATATAAATATTGACGGCCTACCCCGGCCAAACCCTAACCCGGATGTCACTGGGCCAATTGTGCTCCCAATCACGGCCTGGAATCAAACCACCCTCTAGCACTGAGACGCAGCGCCTTAGACCGCTGCGCCACATGCACTTGTCTTTTCCTGCTAGCACAGACTTTGCTGATAATCCCTTTAATGAGTAAAAATGTACTTACTACAACTGTGATATGTGGTTGTCTCACCTAGATATCTTAAGATGATTTTTTTACCAGACATTGTAGTGTCTTCTGATCCCAGCTAGCAATGAGGAATCGGCCCAGAAGAGGCCCTCTTCCGGGGGTCCGGAACTGATTGAATCGGCCCGGAATCGGGTTTTGGACTCGGCCCGGAATCAAAATGAATGACTGCCCATAATGACTGCCGTTTACGTTTACCGGAATTCAACCGACTTTGCCGGCATCTTACCAGAATACCCCCCAGAAGTGGGCCGATGCAAATTTAAATAAATGTATACAAAATTACCCGATTTAGTAATTTATTATATTACTATTATCAATTTTCTACATACAAATTATACCCATCCACAAAAAAACATATTTTTGTTGGAGGAAACATCATACACCTGGTGACCGTGTCAGCGTGCATGCACCTAGCACAGGAGTCACTACAGCACGATGGGACAAGGACATCCCTGCCAGCCAAACCCTCCCCTAACTCAGGTGACGCTGGGCCAATTGTGCGTTGTTTCATGGGTCTTGAACCAGCATCTGTAGAAACGCAGTTTGCACTGCAATGCAGTGTATTAGACCACTGCGGCACTCGGGAGGTTCCATCCACAAGTTTTTAATGCTCATCAAAATACTAAAATACTACACAGGACTCTTAAAGAATTTAATTTAAAATGTTAATTGGATTTTTTCTTATCACAGAAACAATGAGGAAAATATTGAAAAATAAATAATGAAATGTTAAATATATAAAGCAGCCCGTGTAATCATCTGCCAGAGAGTAGCCCCAATCGTCCCGAGCCCCAAGTAATACATTTGGGCCAGATAACTCACACCGGAATCGGCCCGAGATCAATCCCCGCATCCTAGCCATATGCAATACTGCCGAAGGCGGCCCAGACTCGGGCCACATGACGTCGGTCAAGTCTGACTCTCAGCCGAGTGCCCCGAATCTCAGCCGGAATCGGCGCAGATTCACTGTGCTAGCTGGGATGACATAACTGGGGAAGAAAAGACGATCAACAGGGTTGTTGTCACGGAAGAAGTTGACCGGGTTTTGAAGCAGAGTATGAGAAGGAGATGGGGGAAATTCTGGAATTTGGTTGCATCCGTGACAGAGAGGGTTAAAGATCTGATGATTCTTATGGCATTGCACATGGTCAGTGTGAACCAGAGTGACTTGACACAACGGGCCAAGCAAGTTGTACAAACAAAACGGAAATGACACCGGACGTCTTACATAGCTGAAAAGGGGTTTCAGTCTGCCATGAAGCATTCATCCATGTCTACTGGTAAGTGTGTAGCTACATTTTCAGATATTATATTATTATTATTATATAATATATTATTATATTATTATTATTATACATTTATAATTTTGTCAAAGTTATTTTCATTGCAAGGTAAAGCGTACTATTAGCTAGTTAATGTTATCTGGCTGGCTCGCTAGCTAACATTACGTGTATGATCTGTGTAGTAATATTATTCGTATCTCAGAAATCCATTTGCATTGCTAGTTTTAGCCTAATGTTAGCTAGCTAGCTAACAATGAACCTATATAGTTGGTTAGCTTTAGCTACCTGCAAAATCATTCTACAGCATTTCATGCACGGTGGCTAGCAATAACAACTCATTTATCTGTCTAGAACTGTATGGGTTGGGATTATGGATAATTGTAAAAAAATAAAAATAAATGTCTCAACAAAAGACAAATGATTACATGATCCATCAACCTAGCCAGGTGTGTCTGGGGTTGATTACGGCCATCTATTGTAGTTCATGAACATGTGAACTACACCACTACCTTACTCACTCTGTTTAGAACATGGACTCACATATGAATCCTTAAAGAGATGGGTGGGGCTAAGACTTAAGAGTGTGTGAACGATGCTGAATGGGTTTAGACAAAGAACAGCTCTCCAGTAGGTGTACCAAAACATTCAAGTGCCATTTTCTCAAACGTGGGGTTACAAGTTTATCAACTTTCAAAGAATAATTACTTTCCCATTGTTCCTCAACTGCAGTGTATGATATAACATTTTCTAGCTCTGAGTCTGTACTTTTATCCAATGTAAAAAATGAAATTTCAAATTTTGAGAGACTGAAAAGAGGTGGTCAGTTACAAATGGCTTTTCTCTTGACTCTGCAGGGACTCTGCAGGGAGGACAATAGTACTGTTCTCAGGTGTGTGTGTGGGCTGACAGCCAGGGCATTAGTCTCCAGACGTCTTCCCTGCTGCTCCTAACAAAGACACTGATTAGCTGACGTCACCACGACAGAGCCCTCCACCAGCATCTGTACTGCAGAAACACTTGGCTCACCGATGGGGAGCAATGCCCAAGTCACAGCGTGGGCCTAGGAGGAAATTAATAGAGCCACATGGTAAATATAGCTGTTAAAGACACTTCAAAACTAACTTCCTTTTGATTATCTGTTATTCAATACATTTCTATGGGCAAATAGCAGTAAGGCCAAATTCAATGTTTCATAAAAAAAAAATGGTACATTTGTCTTTATACCTAAAGGGGTCCTAAAATTCTAAATCAACGATCTAAATAATCCTGGTACGTCCTGATGCAAATTGATAAAGTAATCTGAATCAGACTTGTGGTAATTACCAACCTGTAATGTGTGTTTGGGTTGGGTTGGGAGAGCTGCTGCATATGGATAGAGCACTCTACCTGTCCCAGCAGCTCCTATGGGGTAGATTTAAGATCTTAAAGAAGGGACTAAGAGGATTCACGAGAAACAGACTGCTGTGTTCGACAAAACCCATAAAGTACAGTACCAGTTAAAAGTTTGGACACACCTACTCCTTCAAGGGTTTTTCTTTATTTGTACTATTTTCTACATTGTAGAATAATAGTGAAGACATCAAAACTATGAAATAACACATATGGAATCATGTAGTAACCAAAAAAGTGTAAACAAATCCAAATTCATTTTATATTTGAGATTCTTTAAAGTAGCCACCCTTTGCTTTGATGAAAGTTTTGCACACTCTCTCAACCAGCTTCACCTGGTTTGCTTTTCCAACAGTCTTGAAGGAGTTCCCACATATGCTGACCACTTGTTGGCTGCTTCACTCTGCGGTCCAACTCAACCCAAAACATCCCAATTGGTTTGAGGTCGGGTAATTGTGGAGGCCAGGTCATCTGATGCAGCACTCCATCAATCTTCTCTTCTTGTTCAAATAGCCCTTACACAGCCTGGAGGTGTATTGGGTCATTGTCCTGTTGAAAAACAAATGATAGTAACACTAAGCGCAAACCAGATGGGATGGCGTACTGCAGCAGAATGCTGTGGTAGCCATGCTGGATAAGTGTGCCTGGAATTCTAAATAAATCAGTGATAGTGTCACCAGCAAAGCAACCCCACACCATCACACCTCCTCCTCCATGCTTTGCGGTGGGAACCACACATGTGGGGATCACCCGTTCACCTACACTGAGTCTCACAAAGACACGGCGGTTGGAACCAAAGATCAGACTCCTCAGACGAAAGGATAGATTTCCACCAGTCTAATGTCCATTGCTCGTGTTTCTTGGCCCAAGCAAGTCTCTTCTTCTCATTGGTGTCCTTTGGTAGTGGTTTCTTTGCAGCAATTCAACTATGAATTGCTGATTCATGCAGGCTCCTTTGAACAGTTGATGTGGAGAAGTGTTGGTTACTTGAACTCTGTGAAGCTGCATTTTCTGATGCTGGTAACTCTAATGAACTTATCCTCCTTTCCTGAGGCGGTCCTCATGAGAGCCAGTTTCATCATATCGCTTGATGGTTTTTGCAACTGCACTTGAAGAAACTTTCAAAGTTCTTGACATTTTCCGCATTGACTGACCTTCATGTCTTAAAGGGATTATCAGCAAAGTCTGTGCTAGCAGGAAAAGACAAGTGCATGTGGCGCAGCGGTCTAAGGCGCTGCGTCTCAGTGCTAGAGGGTGGTTTGATTCCAGGCCGTGATTGGGAGCACAATTGGCCCAGTGACATCCGGGTTAGGGTTTGGCCGGGGTAGGCCGTCAATATTTATATTAGTATTTTTTATGTTGAATAAATGAATCATAAATGTTTTATTTCAGAGTCTACTCCATATTTGAAAGCACACTACTAGTATAATACACCAAGTTCAAAGATCATAGAGTTTTACACAGGAGGCATGTATGGGTCTTAAACGGGCCTAAAATACGAAAGCATGTTAAAGTAATGATGGACTGTTGTTTCTCTTTGCTTATTTGAGCTGTTCTTNAACTGCGTTTCTACAGATGCTGGTTCAAGACCCATGAAACAACGCACAATTGGCCCAGCGTCACCTGAGTTAGGGGAGGGTTTGGCTGGCAGGGATGTCCTTGTCCCATCGTGCTGTAGTGACTCCTGTGCTAGGTGCATGCACGCTGACACGGTCACCAGGTGTATGATGTTTCCTCCAACAAAAATATGTTTTTTTGTGGATGGGTATAATTTGTATGTAGAAAATTGATAATAGTAATATAATAAATTACTAAATCGGGTAATTTTGTATACATTTATTTAAATTTGCATCGGCCCACTTCTGGGGGGTATTCTGGTAAGATGCCGGCAAAGTCGGTTGAATTCCGGTAAACGTAAACGGCAGTCATTATGGGCAGTCATTCATTTTGATTCCGGGCCGAGTCCAAAACCCGATTCCGGGCCGATTCAATCAGTTCCGGACCCCCGGAAGAGGGCCTCTTCTGGGCCGATTCCTCATTGCTAGCTGGGATCAGAAGACACTACAATGTCTGGTAAAAAAATCATCTTAAGATATCTAGGTGAGACAACCACATATCACAGTTGTAGTAAGTACATTTTTACTCATTAAAGGGATTATCAGCAAAGTCTGTGCTAGCAGGAAAAGACAAGTGCATGTGGCGCAGCGGTCTAAGGCGCTGCGTCTCAGTGCTAGAGGGTGGTTTGATTCCAGGCCGTGATTGGGAGCACAATTGGCCCAGTGACATCCGGGTTAGGGTTTGGCCGGGGTAGGCCGTCAATATTTATATTAGTATTTTTTATGTTGAATAAATGAATCATAAATGTTTTATTTCAGAGTCTACTCCATATTTGAAAGCACACTACTAGTATAATACACCAAGTTCAAAGATCATAGAGTTTTACACAGGAGGCATGTATGGGTCTTAAACGGGCCTAAAATACGAAAGCATGTTAAAGTAATGATGGACTGTTGTTTCTCTTTGCTTATTTGAGCTGTTCTTGCTATAATATGGAATTGGTCTTTTACCAAATAAGGCTATCTTCTGTATACCACCCATACCTTGTCACAACACAACTGATTAGCTCAAACGCATTTAAGATGGAAAGAAATTGCACAAATTAACTTTTAACAAGGCACACCTGTTATTTGAAATGCATTCCAGGTGACTAACTCATAAACCTGAGAATGCCAAGAGTATGCAAAGCTGTCATTAAGGCAAAGGGTGGCTGCTTAGAAGAATCTCAAATCTAAAATGTATTTGAATTTGTTTAACACTTTTTGGTTGCTACAAAATTCCATATGAGTTATTTCATAGTGTTGATGTCTTCACTATTGTTCTACAATGTAGAAAATATGGGGGATTGGAAACGATGCAGACAATTACATCGATGGAAGCAACAATCTATCTGCAATATTAAAGCTGAGCTAACCCCTAAAAATGGTATACACCGTCCTTGCAGGTTCTTTCTCGACAATGCAACAATAATAAGAAATAGGAAAAAAGAAGAGTACAAACAAAATAAATGGCTCAGTAGAACAAAATGAATATGTTAACATATTCGGTACAAATGTACATGTATTTTGGGAAAGGGGCGATTGGGGGGCAAGTTTAAATAGTGCTGTATTTAGCAATAACAAATAAGAGTCTGGCAACAGCAGTTGTGATGTGTGTGTAGCATGAATGTATATATATGGGTGTGTGTGTGTGTGGATGAGTGTATGTCTGTGTGGGTGTGTGTGTGATTAAGTGCATGTGTGCTAAGGTGCGGAGAGACAGTGAAGGTGGTCAGTCCAGTTCAAGTGTTCAGCAGTCTAATGGCTTGTAGATAGAAACTGTCTCTGAGCCTGTTGGTATCAGACATCATCCTCCGATACTGTCTGGTTAGGGAGTGAACAGCTCATGGCTGGGGTGTGGGGTCCCTGATGCTGCCGCAGGAATTCCTCAGGCACTGTTTCGAGTAGATGTCCTGGATGGGTGGAAGCATGGTCCCAATGATGTACTGGGTCATCTTCATCCCCCCCTGGAGGGGCTTGCCGTCGTGGGCAGGGGGAATCCCTTACCGGGCCATGATGCAACCGGTCAGGACACTCTCAATGTTGAAGCTGTATTATTTGGAGAGGATCCGGGGTGATATGCTGAATTTCTTCAGCTGCCTTAGAAAGTAGAGGCGCTGTTGCACCCTCTTGACAAGAGTGGTGGTGTGGTTGGTCCATGTCATGTCCTAGGTGATGTGGATACAGAGGAACTGCTGACACTCTCTACTGCTGTCCCGTTGATGTGGATTGAGGCATGTTCCCTCCCAATAATCAACTCCTGTATATTTCTGACATTGAGGGAGAGGTTCTTGTCCTGGCACCACAATACCAGTTCACCTCGTCCCTATAAGCTGATTCGTCATCGTTGGTTATCAGGACTACAACCGTGTTGTCGTCAACAAACTTGATGGAGTTGGTGTCGTGCAAAGCCACGCAGTCATGGGTGAACAGGGAGTACAGCAGAGGGCTGAGGACACACCCCTGGGGGGGCCCTGTGTTAAGAGTAAGTGTAGAGGAGGTGCTGTTGCCAATCCTCACATTCTGTGGTCTGCCCTTCAGGAAGTCCAGGATCCAGTTACAGAGGGTGGTGTCCAGACCCAGGGCTCTGAGCTTGGCGTCGAGCTTGGAGGGAACAGTATTGTTGAATGCTGAACTGTAGTCAATGAACAGAATTCTCACAAAGGCGTTCCTCTTGTCCAGATGGTTTAGGGCCATGTGAATAGCGATCGAAATGGCATCTTCCGTGGATCTGTTGGCAAATTAGATTGGGTCCAGTGTGCCTGACATACTGGCCTTGATGTGAGCCATGACCAGCCTCTCGAAGCACTTCATGAATACCAGGGTGACGGGGCAATAGTCATTTGGGCATGTCACCTTGGTTTTGTTGGTAACTGGGATGATGGTGGTCTCCTTAAAGCAAGTGGGGACTACAGCCTGGGACAGGGACATCTCGAAGAAGTCAGAGAAGACATTTGGCTTGTATCCGTGTTTTATTTGGATGCACGGAACTCCAGACTGAATACTGAGTGACCAAACACAGCCTTGTTTGAGAGAAAGAGAGAGAGAGAGCCCCACATGGATTTTAACTCTGTAATGCCCAATGTTGCATATATGTTACATTGTCCTTTAACACCCGGTAAAGTCTACGCAATCAATACATAAAAGGACCACTATTTGCAAGAAGAGATCCCAATAAACACATTTGGCACCATCTGGTGGCCAACATTTGTAATTACACCATTGGAGATAGGCAAAAAAAAAATACACCAAAAAAATCAAAATTCTGCTCTTCCAAATGGTATTGTACGTAGTCAAAAAAATTTAGTTTCTGAAATTCAATGCATTCACAAATGCTCATAAGATGTCCAGAGACTCCAGAGTTAATTTTCAAATAAAATATAGATTTTTGGTGAAGTATAGTCATTTGAAAGCTTGTTACATATATGAAACACAGGGCATTAAGTGATGCAAACCAAACATTTCTTCAGGAATATATTATTTGGAGTCTCCTTGAGCAGTCCTATTACTCCAGATGTTTTTTATGCAATGAAAACTGGATCCGAGTTTATAAGGGTTTATTAAATATATTGTCCACCTCTCTCTTCCTCCATCTCTCTCCTTCTGTCTATTCCCCAGAAGTACCCCATACAACAGATTCAAGACATTTCCAAGGACAGTAAACATCTCCATCCTGATCCATACTTGTTAGATACTACTGCATGGTCGGAACTAGAAGCAAAAGCATTTTGCTACACTCGCATTAACATCTGCTAACCATGTGTATGTGACAAATGAAATAGAAAATTTGAAACTTCTCGCTTCACTCAGGGCATCGCCTTTACTTTCTATCTGGACAGGAGCATATTTGATTGGCAGTGTGAGCATAGATACCAGGGCTGTGGAGTAACAGATTAGAATTGCAACTGTAATCCGTTACGTTACAAGCTAAAATATTTTAATCAGATTACAAATTCTTAAAAAAAACACCTTTCTGTTTTCTCACTAACATTCAAATCAGCATTGAAAAAAGGCACAAGTTTAAGTCAGAGACCACTATGATGACACACCAAATGTGTTTGATGGATCGCAGGAAAAGAACAGGAATAGGCTTTTGCAGGCTACCGTCCAAGCTGTGTCTTCCAATGGTACGACTGCTGTCGGCATCCAAAGATTATCCAACTTGAATAAACGCTTGGTGGTAAGGATGACAGCAGTGGTGTAGCCTAAGGCAATATGGGCACTTACAGTGGGGCAAAAAAGTATTTAGTCAGCCACCAATTGTGCAAGTTCTCTCACTTAAAAAGATGAGAGAGGCCTGTAATTTTCATCATAGGTACACTTCAACTATGACAGACGAAATGAGAAAAAGAAATCCAGAAAATCACATTGTAGGATTTTTAATTTATTTATTTGCAAATTATGGTGGAAAATAAGTATTTGG